>JAODPA010125692.1:0-17491 GCA_025585075.1 Nepenthes mirabilis
TAAACCCAATTAACTCAGATAAAAATATTCGAGATATTATAGTTACAGTGAATCTTACCTTCGTGGAGAGGCGGAAAATTAGGGTAGATGACAGTTATAACTTTGAGGTAGACACGTGGACTAATTGATACTTGGGCCGCGTATGTCTTGGGTCTCAACCGATCTACTGGCCGCCTCTCTGGTCAACTGAAGCGTTAACCATTCTAGGCATTAATAGGCCATCCTACTCTTAGGCTTCTGCTAACCCATTGGCTCTTCATCCAATCAACGGAGGCGTTGACTGTTCAGGTAGAAATGGACCGCTGAGGATTTAGGCCGTTTCTTCTTTTGTGAGACAACCTGTTATTGGCGTCCCTATTACTAGTCCCCCATATCGGTGGTTTGGGATTTCAGCCTCCAGCATGTTCACGATAGAACGTTTCTGGCTGGGCAACTTACTCGAGACAGCTTGGTGCAGAAGCTAGCAATGGCTTTTGGGCTGCTAATCACGTCGCTTGCAGCCGTTGACCGTAACACCAAGATTAGGAGTACTGAACTAGAGGAAACGTTGATTGGATTCGTTGACCACTCTGGTAAGAATCTGGATAACTTAGCAGGAGGGACAGCGTTGACTGGATTCATTGACCGTTCTAGCTAGAATCCAAAGAACTTGATAGGAAAGCAGTATTGATCGAATTCATTGACCGTTTTGGAAAGAATCCGGAGAACTTAGTAGGATAAGCAGTATTGACCGAATTCGTTGACCGTTTTGAAAAGAATCCAGAGAACTTGGTAGGAAGAGTAACGTTGACCGAATTCGTTGACCGTTCTGGAAAGAATCCGGAGAACTTGGGGAATTGAATCGACATGCCATCATGCTGCCGGATCGTCAATTGAAAAGTTTGTCACGTGTCAACGTGCAGTGAATTTGCAATCTCGGAAAGTAATTCTGTAGAAGATTTGATTCAACTTTGTCTTTTCTGGAAGCGACACGTATCCGCCATAATGGGCGTACCTTTTCGAGGCACTGCCTTACTCCAACGGCTGCGTGCCTTTATAAAACCAATATGTCCTTTAAAATTTTTCATGCTTTCATTTTGAAAATTTCTAAGTCCCTACTGCTTTTTCACTATCGTTTTCATGGCTCCTTCTGTGATGGAGATCGCTTTTGTGATTTCTATCGGTAATGTGAGAGAGCTGTACGTGGAGTTCAATATCCCACGTGAGATTGTTTTTGCGATACCCAATGAGTTGGACAGGGCCTGCTTTCCTCTTGAAGGCTGCATCATTATGTATGAGGATTATATGAGGAGTAGGCTTCTCATCCCTATCCCAGAGGAGCTACTTGACATTTTCACGGCCTTTCAAGCTCCTATTGCATGGCTCCATGCCAATGCCATGTGATAGCTTTGCTCGCTGTGCATCTTGCTCTGTCACCACACATGTATGCTAATGGTAGAGGCCATAAAGGTGATTAAAGAAAGAATAGGTTGCTAGAGAATCGGATCTTAGATAGTGCACGAATGAATGCATAGTGAAAGTCAGTCTTGGTCTTGGGGTAATATCATCTTTCCTGCCCCTAGGTCCTAGGTTGCAAGTCAGCTGCTCACTCTCTCTTTCTTCGAATTCGATGTCTTAAGCAGCATGTAGCAAAGATCGATTTGAGATTCTGGGACCTGAAAACAGAAGCTAGAGTTGAACGATCTACTTTTCTATCCTGTGGTCCTATCCGAAAGAAGGTCTCTTCTTTATAGAAAGTAGCCTGGTCTGTCTCTCAATCAGTCTGTCCAGTCAAGACCTTTATAGAAAAGGTCTATTTTGATTTACCAAGAGTGAGGATTGGATCTCCCTGTCTCTCGGGGAGCTGCGTATCAGCGACGCGATCTATGACTCACTAAAAAATTAAAAGGATTGTTTCTTCTTCGTTCATGTTGCTGATACGTGGCCCTTACTCCGAAATTGGGACAAGGTTCGCAGTGCCCTCATCGGGATGTCGTCGAAGGAGGAGGTGAAGGAAATAGATCTTATTTTGCATTTGGTGAGAGATCATCTCTCTGAATTCAGGAGAGATCACTTGGTCTCGAGGCAGGAGGCCAAGAGAGCCCTCTGGGGTCCTCCTTCTCCGATCCAAGAGATTAGAGCTCCACCGCTGGAGGCCTCACAACGCAAGAGGAAGGCTGGCACTATTTCCATTAATGCAGCTGGCGCACCTTCCATCAGTGATGCTCCTAGCAGTCCAAGGCAAAAAAAGGCTATGACGATAGTGCCTTCTTCCTTATCCTCCACAGAGCCGAATTATAGGATGGCCGGTTGACTTGTTGGAACTGGGGAGTGCTTCGGGGTTGAAGTTTCTGTGGAGGACCCTGGGGCCATTGTTTGAGTCATCATCGGAGACACTGTCATCCAGCTGTTATTGCCGGGAGACTTGGTGGTGCCTGTTGTACCAACAAAGTCGCCGCCGGTCAAGTGGAGACCGCTGCGAATCTGTCCGCTGAGCTGGGAGAGTCAGCCATCGAAGCTCTTGTTGAGGTGGCTGATTTGTTGGCTAAGCCTGCTTTTATAGCTCTTGTTGAGGCAGTTGACCTTTTTGCTGGGCCCACACTGGAGGTTCCTACTCCCAGTCTTCTTGATATTGCGTCGTTGGAGCCAGCCGACTCAGTTGGGGCGGAGCAGTCTCAGGGGGAGCCCACTCCAAGCCCCTCTCTAGTAGGTTCTTCTTGGAGGTCACGGAGATGGCCAAGAAGGCAATGGAAAGTCTTTCTGATAACCTTTCGAAGCTCCCCTTTTCTTTCTCCTGAGTCGCTAGTACCTAACATCTTTGACTCTTTGCAGGAGGATAAGATTTTGTCGGTAGTATGCAAGGGTTTGCATCAAAGAGACATTGTTATCGGCGACTATGATGAGGAGATTGCTGAGATAGAGGTGGAGGCAGACAAGCTACGGCCAAGCTTAGCAGCTCTAGGAAGAGAAAGCTACACTCGAGTGGGAGCTGCTGGAGCTTAGGGCTCAATCAGCTAGTCATCAGGAGAGAGATTCTCAGGCTGAGGAGAGAGCTTCCTAAGCAAACGGACTTATGGTGGAGCTTAGAGTGAAGATCGTTAGATTAGAGAATGAGCTCGCTACCCGTCTGCACCCTCATGAGATCACCCAGGTACTATGGGTCAGGCGCCCGGATTAGTCATCACATTGCTAGGATCGTGGATCCTAATTTTCCAATCAGCATCCTTGATCCTGCCAACTATGATGCACAACAGCATGGAGAACTTGCTGATTTTGCATGGGGCAATGAAAGGCCTCTCCCACACCTTCCTGGGAGCTCTGTTCCTTAGTTGTAGACTTGTATTCCTTGCTTTTTTATTTTCAAAGGTTGCTGTAAATACAACTTTGTCATTAATAAAACAGTTGTTTTACTAACATATTGCGTTCCATGACTTTGCTTTCATTAGTTGTCTCTTTAGCTATTGTTCTTTGTATTAGTCGACCTACTTGGTGTACCTTATGCAAGTTGGCCATCCGTCTTACAATATTTGAGACATTTGTAGTGCTCTCAGATAGATTTAAGCTCTCAAGAAGGCTTCAGTGTGGATCCTAATGTTGTACCAAGTCGGTTTAATACTCGAGCGTGAGTTAAGGCTTGGGTGGGGCTGCCCATGCATGATCTTGGGCGGCTAGCTTTTGGACGGAGTTCTTTTCTTTTAAAGTGTTGACCGTCGTAGACTAACAGTGCTAACTCTTGTTGGAGGAGATTGTCGTGCGTGCTGTTCAAGCCCCCTAAGGTTTGGAATTAGATTGCAAACGAGCCACTTAGATGACCGCGATTTAATTCGACCGCTTACAGACCGCCTGGTTGACTAGGGTTTAATTCTTTACAAAAGAACTTTCTTTTATTGATGACAATATATGTTACAAACATGCTCAAATCACACAGATGACCAACATGGGTCTTCACTGGAAGTAACGCTTTAGGTGGACCGTGCTCCACGTCCGTGGGACTAACTTGCCATTCTAGGTTCGGAGTTTGTATGCTCCATTCCGCAGGACAGCAGAGACTAGAAATGGGCCTTCCCAATTTGGAGAAAACTTGTTTCGATTGGTGGTCTTACCTGTTGTCTCTATACTTCACAAGACTAAGTCTCCAACTCCAAATTGGCGCACTATCACTTTCTTATTGTAATAGCGGGTGACTCATTGCTGTTAGGCTGCTGTCCGCATCCTGGTTACGTCGCGGGCTTCCTCTAGCAAGTTTAGGTGTTTCCTGAGCTTCTGGGAATTACCATGTGGATCGAAGGCTTTGATCCTATGACCTCAATCGGAATTACTATTTCGATCCTGTAGCAGAGACTGAAGGGTATCTCGCGCGTTAATTCCTTTGGATTCTTTCAGTATGACCAAAAGACTGAGGGTAGCTCGTCGACCCAGGAGGCCCCTATGTCCTCCAGCTTGATCTTCAGACCGTGGAGTGTCGTATGATTGGTGACCTCCACCTATCTATTTTTCCATGAGTATGCTACGGAAATATGGACCAATCTGATGCCAAAACTAGTGCAATACTTAGTGAAGCACTTTCTCGAGAATTGGGTTTCATTGTCGGTCACGATGATCTTGAGAATACCAAATCTGCTCACTATGCTTTGGCGGACGAATTCTAAGGCATTGTATTCGGTAATCTTGGCCAATAGGGCGGCTTTAACTCATTTGGTGAAGTAGTCAATACCCGCGAGAATAAATTTCTTTTGTCCTATCGTGATAGAAAATGGGCTGAGAATATCGAGTCCCCATTGCGCAAAAGGCCATGGAGCTTGGAGGGATCTTAGCTCCACGGACGGCTGGTGGTGAAGATTGGCATAAAGTTGACAATTCTTACACTTCTTCACAAACTCTAGGGCGTCCTTCTTCATCGTAGGCCAGTAATATCCCTGGCACATGACTTTGAATGTTAGGTTCTTGCTGTAAATGTGTAACCCACATATCCTGAGGTGGATTTCACTCAAGGCGTAGTCGCCCTCCTTAGGGGTAATACGCTAGAGGTATGGAGTTGAGTAGCCATAACGATAGAGTCATTCGTTGACTATGGTGTACCAGCAGGTTGTCTTTTTGATCTACTTAACTTCGTCCGCGTTCTCTGGCAGTGCTCCGTCCACTAGATATCTCCAGTAAGGTGTCATCCAGTTTTCGGCGTCATTGACTTACATCACTTTCTGCTCTTCTATGCTAGAAGTGTTCAAGACCTCCCTCATGTCCCTTGAGTGTTGCTCTGGATCGTTGGCCGTCATTGCTCTGACAATTGGTCAGCCTTCCAGTTCTTGATTCTGGGGACGTGGACCAGGTTTAACTTATCAAATCTCCGGATGACATCTTTCGCCTTGGCTAGGTATTTGGCCAAGAGAAGGTTGCACGCCTCAAAACTCCCGTTGACTTGGTTAATGACTAATTCTGAGTCGCTATAGATGATTAGTCACCTAGCTGAGCATTTTTTGTCTAGTCGTAATCCGGTTAACAGGGTTTTATATTTAGTAACGTTGTTGGTGGCCGAAAAATTGAGTTTAAGAGAGTACTTTACCTCATACTCACCTGGGGTCCTTAGAATCACTTCGAAACCGTTGCCTGAATTCGTAGGCAAATCCTCCACGTTGAGAACCCATTTCGGTTCTTCTGGGTGGTGACCCGCATCCTCAGTGGAGTGCTCATCGACGATTGAGGTCATGGTCTCGATGATGAAATCCACTAGGGCCTACCCCTTGCTGGTTGGTCTGGACTAGAATTCAATGTCAAACCTTTCCATCTCGATGACCCATTTAACTAGCCATCTAGAAATGTCGAATTTCTGGAGGATTTCCTTCAGTGCCTAGTTGGTCAGGACAACCACACGATGAGCCTGAAAATACAGTCTCAACTTCTGGGTTGAGAAGACAAGAGCCAATGCTAACTTCTCAGCGCACGTGTAGCGTGTCTTTGGGCCGTTCAATGCTTTGCTCACATAGTAAACCAGCCGTTGGGTGTCGGATTCCTGACGCAGGAGAACTGAGTTAAGAGCCACCTCTGATATTGTGAAGTAGAGGTACAGCTCTTCTCCATTCCTGGATGATGTCTATAACGGTGGACTAGCCAAATATTATTTCAACTCATCGAAGGCTGCTTGGCACTCTACAATCTATTGAAAATCAGTTACTTTAGTGCCCCTCAAATCCTTAAAGAAAAGCTGATACTTGTCCTCCAAATTTGCCAAGAATTAGGATAGTACTGCCAGTCGTCTAGTTAGCCTCTGAACATTCTTAACGCTTTGTGGCAGAGACATGTCCGTGAGGGCTTTAATCTTCTCTGGGTTTGATTCAATCCCTCGTTGAGAGACGATGAAACCTAGAAACTTTTCTGAGGACACTCTGAAGAAGCATTTAGAAGGATTTAACTTTATCTGGTACGTATGGAGTACCTTAAAGGACTCAGTTAGGTTGTGAATATGGTCATTGGTGGTCTTACTCTTCACGAGCATGTTGTCGACGTACACCTCCATATTATGACTGATTTGCTACTTAAACATCATGTTCATGAGCATTTGGTATGTGGCACTTGTGTTTTTTAAATCGAAAGGTATGACCCTATAACAGTAGGTACATTGGTCGGTCATGAACGAGGTGTACTCATTATCCTCTGGGCTCATCCGGATCTAGTTGTAGTCGAGTACGCATCCATGAAGCTCAACAGCTTGTGTCAAGAAGTCGAGTCCACCAACAAGTTGATCATGGATAAAGGGAAGCTGTCTTTTGAGCAGGCTTTATTAATGTCGGTGAAGTCAATGCACATCCACCACTTCTCATTGCTCTTCTTTACTAGGATAACGTTGGAGAGCCAATCTGGGTATTGGACTTCCCTGATTAAGCCGGAATCTAGAAGCTTCTTCACCTCTTCCCGAATGGCGATGAGCTTCTCTACAGAATGGTTCTTTCACTTTTGCCTGATGGGCTTACGGTTAGAATTGTGGTTTAGCTTGTGGATCATTACTCTGACCGGAATTCCAAGCATGTCAGCGGATGTTCACGCGAAAATATTAGCGTTCTTTTTCAAGAATGTTATCAGCTCATCACGTAGTGGTCCAACAAGTGAGCCCCGAATCTACACACACCTCTCTGGGTCCTCCGAATTTAGTGGTACTAGGTCGGTTACCTCGTTGGGCTTCACCTACTACAAGGTTGCCTTATCTTGATGGTCCAGCTCTCCTGTAGATCGTCCACTTCTGCTTGGTGCGATTTGGAATATGTAACACGTCCGCCCAATTACTTGGTCACCCAGCACTTAACCGATACCGCATGCTATTGGGAACCTTATTTTTAAATGCGGTATCGAGGTGACAGCTCTGAACACTACTAGACACAGCCCACCTAGTACAGCGTTGTACACTGAGGGCAGGTCAACGACCAAGAATGTGAGCATATGACTCACTGTTCTAGGGTACGTGCCCAGAGTAACCTCCAACTATATCGTTTCTTGGACGGCCACAGGTTTATTATCAAGGCTGTACAGTGTCCCTTCGGCAAGTTTTAACTGATTCTTTTTAAGTCCAAGTTTAAAGAAAGTATCAAGATAAAGCAAATCCTTGGACTTTTCATTATCAATGAAAGCTCGTTTCAATTGGGAATCCATGGTACCGTCTAAAACAAGCACAGATATAACAAGGGGATCAATGTGTAAAAAAATTACATGATTCATGTCACTATCACTAAAGCTAATGACATTTTCTTCCGTTCTCTTCTTCTTCCTCCCAATTTGCCATTCATTGTGATTTGCTTCGGTCTTGGCTGGCCTGATCATGATCATGTTGACCACGCTAGCCACAACCCGATCCTATGGTTGGGATGGATCTGGTCTTTTCCTACCTGAGGTGTTGGAACTTTGGCCAGGGTTCCTGACAAACCTAGTGAGATGGCCCCTCCGGATGAGCTCCTGAATCTCCCGCTAGAGTACCTTGCAGTCCTCTGTGGTGTGTCCCGAAGATCGATAAAAATTGCAATACTTAGCTTGATTTTCTCACTCCACATTCTTCAGTGGTTTTGGCCACCTGAAGAATTTTTTATCACGGATTTGCATGAGGACGTTGGCCCGTGTGTCATTGAGAAGAGTCAAGTTGATTAGCCTGTACTCCTTGCGGTCCACTGCTCCGGTCCTGTGCTACTTCCGACGGGGATTGTCGCCTCCACCATTCTTCCTCTTTCCCTTGGTCGGGAAAGAGCAAGGTTGGTCGATCCTCTCGGGACGCTTCACCTCGTTAGCCTCTTTGGTGGCTGCATAGGCCCTGGTGATAAACTCCACTTTCCAAAAAGTCTGCGGGTTCTTGTGAGTAAGGTGCCTAAAGAAGTCTCTGTGCGTCAAGACAGAGATAAACCTACCAAGTTTTATCTCTTTTATGAGCTTGGAAATCCTTCTGGCCTCCACTACGAAGCGATCCAGAAAATTTCTTTGGTTCTCTCCCTGTCTCTGCTTGATGTAGGAGAGATGCCATGGTCGCTTCTCTTCCTGGCAGCTGGAAGTGTACTGAGTTAGGAAGAGATCAGTGAGCTCATGAAAGTTATAGATTGAGTTAGCTGGGAGTCGGTGGAACCAGATTCGGGTATTTTTCTTCAAAGTGAGAGGGAGGCACCGGCACATTACTGAATCCTCTAGGCCTTGGAGATTTATATGGGTACAGAAGTGATCCAGGTGATCCATGGAATCAGTGCTCCCATCGTAAGAGTCCAATAATGGCATCTTGAACTTGGCCGACAATGGGCAGTTCAAGATCACAACAGTGAAGGGAGATCTCTCCAGATCGGTGGTGTGTTCGTCGTTGTCTTTGAACACGTGGTTTCGGATCTTCTCGACTTTTGCCTCCACTTAGGAGGCATTCTCAGATTTCTTGAAGTTAAGATAAGTACTCAACTCCGTTCTTTTAGCAGTGTGACGTGTAGCTGGCCCACTACTGTCGCTGACGGATGGTTCGTTCTAGAAGGCTCCCTCCTGAGCTTGAAGCCTTGGCTCATCCTGAGTATATCGGGGGTTCCTCCTTTCTGGACTCTCATTCGGACTCTTGTGGCCCAAGTGTCCCTCAAGCCTGGGACGACTTTGGGTATTGGAGGCCTCCGAAGCATAAGCGTTGGCCAGCCTCATTGCTTTCTTGGCCGTCATCTTCTTTCTCTAGCCTCCTCTCCCGGAGGCCCTAGCAGGAGCTGATGAAGGCGGAGCCCCCTACTTCTTCTTACCCTGGCGGGTGCAGAGCATCTAGAATATTTTGTTCAAATTGCTCATCTGCTCTGCCAAGTTTTGGAAGAATGGCGTGGGTGCCCCTTCGACTAGGTTACCAGTAGAGTGGTCCTGATTAGAAAATACAGTATCTCAAGTGGGAATGCTAGTTTGGGCTCTGGTATTCACCATTCTGTCTGATGATACTAACTTTATAGAAAAAAGTGTTTGTGGAGATAAAAGTGGTTAGCTTTTTTTTAGCTTCCTACAGACAGTGCCAATGATATATCTTGGACCCAAATTTGAACAAATTCGGATCAAGTAGTCCATCGGGATCGGTTTTCATTTGCTGAGCTTTGGGTCCTACACACTACAACTTCAAATAAGAGGTCAAGTGACGGCGAAATTTGATCTCACCGAAAACACTCTGATACTTAAGTCGGAAATCATTCTCAGAGAATAGAAAGATGCTAGGGATACAGAAATGAATGCAATGAGTGTTTGTATGTTGGGGGTGCATATGTAGGAAGAGTGGCTTCGTAGTTGCTTGTGAGGAGTTGTTTCTCTAAGTATTGAGTTCGTAGAAAACTAGTAACAGAAAGAGAGTGCTAGGAGGTTCAAGAGAGTTAGAGAGCTTCTGAAAGCTTGAGCTTGCTTGAAGGATTTTTGTGGGCATTTGAGAGCGTGATCGAAAGTGTTAGCTCCCATGGCCTTTTATTGTCATGGCCACGGGATGCCTTCCATATGCAGAGGGGTTAGATGTTTGCACTCTGTTGGGAATTGTTGCCTTTCTTGTACATGCATGATCGTCATTCCTGACATGTAATGGTCAAAGGGGCTGATCTCCTTCCTTCTGCATTTTGTAACCATTAGGGTTTACAACAAACAATGCGCATATTCTGGAACCTTCCTTCGGATATGCATATTGATTTTAGAAGTGACCGTTACAGTAAAACTTGCCTTCTTAGAGATGCAGGAAATTAGGGTAGATAACCATTGTGGCTCTGAGGTGAACACGTGGACCAATTGATGCTTGGGCCGCGTACGTTTTGGGCCTCAGTCGATCTACTGGCTATCTCTTCGATCAACGCTTCTGTTGACCAATATAGGCATTAATGGGCCATCCTACTTTTGGGCCTTTGCTAGCCCACTTGCTCTTCATTCGGTCAACAGAGACGTTAATTGTCCAGGCAAAAATGGGCCACTTAGAATTTGAGTCGTTTCCTCTCTCGTGAGCCAACCTGTTATTGGCGTCCCCATCAATAATAAAATTTAAGTTTGGTAGCATCATAGCCAATAAATGGTACAAAGTTTATTTGTAATATCATCCCTTTTTTTACCTATAAGATATTTAGAAAAGGGTTTTATCGTTCAATTGCCTTATCCATTTTCTCTTTTAATTCTTATTTCTACATTGTCTAAAGTGATTTTAATTGGAGTGTCATAAAAGAAATCAAGGTGCAAGCTCAAAACATATGACATTTTATTTTATTTATTTGAAGTTATGGTGTGTAGAAGTTGAATCATAAGATTTATGAGCTCGATAATAAATTTCTCACATTAAATTTAAATTTACAGCACACATTAATTTACAAATACACCCATTTCTTCTAAACAAATAAAGGAGGCAATTGCTAGAATAGTAAGTACATAGTTTTAACATTCTAAGTACCTACAAATCTCAAAACTTTTGGAGCAAAGCTTTCCAATTCTCAACTTTATCGCTTTTTCATCATTATCCGCTTATCATATTTCCATTTTAAAGAAATATTTTTGACTTGAATATCAAAGGATATTTTAGGGAGTGAGTTTCGCATCTTCTGATATCTTATCAAGTGTTTTGATTTGCACTATTTGGATTTAATCATTCGAAGATTCAACTTAACTTTATTTAAATGACTATTCAAATCCAAGGTATATTATTGGCACCGTCTATAAAAATATGGTTAAGCCATTTTTTTCTATTTGATCAAAATCACACCAATCAAAAAAACTTCCTCCTTTGTCAAAGAAAAAATGGTGAACACACGAGTGCAAAGACAATTGAGCAAATCGGCAAAAGATGTCCCATCCCGTGGCTCTATCTCGAAGGCAGATATCCACGAGGATGCTCAACCATGATCAAATTTTAACATTGGAGCCCTAGCTACCCAAATAAAAAACATGTCAAATATGTTAAAATCTTTATGGGACAAAATCTAGAGCCAAATTCACAAGATGAAGGTTCTTAACCCGTAAGCATCAACCTCAACAAGGAGATCAAGAGGAAGGAAAATCGTCTTGAAGGGAGTCTGCCTACAGTCAAAGATTCCAAAGGCTCCAGAGATACTTGTTTGCATTATATCTTCTTGATTCGTAGAACACTTAAAACTTTGAATTTAGGGAAAGAAATTTTGAGCCATAGAATCCTTGGTACACCTAAGATTCCGATTGTCCATCAAATCGAGAGGAAGGGTCTGACAATAGTATGCCCAAAACCCTTCCAGTTAAGTAGATATCGAGCATGTCTATTAACCATTTGGAGTTAAGAACAAAATATTCCTTGCATATTATTAGGATCTGACAGGCTCCTAATGAGGATCTAAAGCATTTTTCAGCTAGATTTTCTACTGTGACTAAAGGATTATCAAAACTTATTGATGAGATGAAACTAAATGCCCTCATGGTTATGATATATTCGAGTAATTTTTCTAAATATTTAGTTTAATAGGACCCCAAGATATTTTTTAAGGTAAAGGTCATCACCCGAGCCTACATTTCGATAGAAGAGGTCAATAAAATAAAGTGGCTAGAACTCTTGGATTATGAGCATTAATCAGGGTCAAAGCATGAAGGAAAGAAGAGAAACAATGATAACTTCTCCACTTAAGATTGTAGGAAGTAACTAAGAATCAAGTCAAGAGTTCATAGAAAGTATCAGCTGCTGAACCTCATACCATTGAATAACACCTGAATAAATGTTCTAATGCAGATTGAAAATGAAAAAAATTTTGAAGTAGCTCATACTAATCAAGAACCTAGAAAGAGATGATCAGTCTAAATATTGCTTTTACCATTGATCGTATAATATTAAAGATTGTCAGATATTATAGAAGGAGATTGAAGCCCTGATTTAAAAAGGATACTTCAATAAATATTTGTAAAATCTTTGGTCCACCCAAGTAATAAAAAAAAATGATGAGAAGTAGACTAAGCGACCATGAAATCGAATGGCAGTAAGAGTAATTAATAGGGTATCAATCGAACCTACTATCAGAAAGGTTTCAAATCATTCAGAGAAGGCTTCTTCTAGTAAGAGATAGAAATTAGCTGTAAAAAATGATGTCATTTGTTTTGTTAACAATAATATGACATGTAATTTCTCCCAATTTTAATCATTTTATCATATATATGTACTTGTTTTGAATGGAGTCCATAATTACTAACTGACATGAATCTTTATTGATAATGAAAAGTTAATAAATATTTTTTTATTTCAATGCATTCATTAAGTTGGGGCTTAAAAACAATCAAATGGAATTATCGAATGGACCGTTATATAAACTCGATAATGAACCAAGGGACTTGTACATCTGGTGGTTAAGTTGGGAACATGTCCAAAAATGACTTCCCATAAGTTAACTTTCCTAATAGTTTGTCTTACCTTCGTTTACAACACCATACTAAGCTAGCCATATTTAACATTGTTTGGAGTGGCAATTTCAATCCCTTATTTTAAGATGAAATTTCAAACCTAGTATGGGATTAGGAAAGTCATGGGAGGCTAGGTTATTGGATGAAATTACTAGTTAATGCAAATCAATAGCCCAACTCCTCCTTAACTAGTTGAAGAATTTGATCTTTAAGACTAAACCTCTCTTCAACAAGCTTAGTCCGAATAGTTACCTCTTCAAATTCCTCTGAATCTAGTGGATTGGGATAAGTATTTTTAGATTAGTTCTTCATTAACCCAATATCTAAAATAGAGGTTAAGTGAGTTTTTACGGAACAATGAAAACTTCTTTGCTAGACTTCAATGAACATACCAAAAATTTCAACAAAAATGATAGTTTACAAGTTGAGCCTCACACCCGGGTACAAGCTAGTTAGATAAAAAAATAAAATTATTTCATGGAAAAACTCAAAGTAATTCGAGAAGAGATTAATAAGTTGACGAACGCTGGATTTATTAGAGAGGTAAACTACTTTGATTCTTTATCTAACACTGTCCTCGTCAAAAAGAGCAACAAAAATTAAGGATGTATGTTAACTTCATAGATGTAAATAAAGCACATTTAAAATATAGTTTTTCGCTTTCAAAGATTGATCAATTGGTGGACTCAATGTTAGGATACCAACTACTAAGTTTTATGGATGCATACTATAGATATAATTAGATTTGGATGAATCCAAAAGAAAAGAAAATTGCCTAATTTATTACCGATTAGGGAACTTGCTATTATAAATGTGACGACCCGACTTTTAATATTATCAAAAGCCGTCGTCAATACTAAATCATATAATAAAAAAAATGAGCATAAAATTTTTTTTTTTCTTTTCTATTCACACTTGAGATGCATTCTAAAGATAAATAATTTCATAAATCCCAAAAGTAACACGGAAACATTCTAACGTTCATAAGTAGCAGAAATCAAAATTACAAGTTCCCTCAAACAAAGTAAACAAAACTCCAACAATCTGCTCCAGCCAGCAAAACCATAGGACTTTATTCGACTTCGTCTTCCATAAGCTTGTCATCTGAAAATTTACAAGAGTGAGCTTTCAAAACCCAACAGGATACTCACATGCAGAAAACACAAGCATACAGATAATTAAAGTATAGATCATATAGCATATATCGTTTTTTCTTGATTCATATTCTTTTCATCTTGTCTTTATCATAATCGTTCGGAATTCATATAATCTTTAGGGACCAGACGGGAGCGGACAACATCGAGGACGGGTTGTGTGCTACCCCACAACCTAAAGCCGTATCCCCTCATTATGCTCCCCGGGGCGGGAGGTAATGCCTTTAACCCGGCATACGATGCCATAGTCCATAGTTCTTGTGCCACCAAAAGGTCCCCTCCCGTGGCCCAGGAGGCATCCTCGAGTGTCACTCCAATATCCTTCATCTATCTTTAACAGCAAGCTTACAGAAACTCGGTCCTTGGTTCGTGTTCTTTATTGGCCATATATCATAGTTCAAAAGTCGGAAGAGTTCCACTTGCTGTCCATAAGTTTTCTTGTTCTTTACTGAAGTTCACATCATCAAAGATGAAGATCATTTTTCCAAAGCAAAAATCCGAAGTTAAATTTTCCGAAGCTCTTTTAATATGTAAGCCGAAGTTCTGAAATGGAAAGCTAAGTTCATTGCCGGAGTTAATTTCCTGAAGCCGGAGTTCGTTTTCATGCAAAAGAAGCCGGAGTTCATTTTATGAATAAGAAGCCGGAGTTCAATTTATGAATAAGAAGCCGGAGTTCATTTCTTGCAGAATCCGGAGTTCATTTTAGTCAAAGCCGGAGTTCATTTCCTTTAATCAAAGCCGGAGTTAGTTTTCTTTCAAAGCCGGAGTTCGTTGTCTTTCAAAACCGGAGTTCGTTTTCTTTAATCAGAACCGGATTTCTTTATTTATGAAGGACGGAGCACAATTACATTATGCTCCAAAAGTCGGAAGTTCTTTAATCAGGGACGGGTGCCGTTTTCTTTACGGAGGACTTGGACGGAGCTCTAAACGGACGGAGTGCTTTTGTTTTAAAGGAATCCGGAGTGACTTGAAAATAATCCGGAGCTCAAGGCCGGAGTGGCTTTTCTTTTAAATTCCGGAGTTCAAAGGGACGGAGTGGATTTTCTTTTAAAGAATCCGGAGCTCAAGGGCCGGAGTGGATTTTCTTTTAAAAATCCGGAGTGCTTAAAGTCCTAAGTTCATACGAAATTCATAAGCCGGAGTTCAAAATAAAGGAACGGAGTACTTTTAAAGACGCAAAGGCCGGAGTTCATTTTGGACGGACTTCCTTATTTAAACAGAAGGCCGGAGTACTTTTTCACAACATAAGGCCGGAGTTTCTTTTTCGCAAGGGACAGAGCATATTATTCAAAGGGCCGGAGTTCTTTATTTCAAATTGGACGGAGTACGAATCATTTTCTTTATCAATTGCCGGAGGTCTTTTGCTTAAAATTCAAAGATACAGAGTACAGTAGCAAAAATTCATGATTCTTCTTACGGCCTAAAGTTTCTTTCCGTAATCATACATTGGGCAGAAATTCAAAATCATTGGCAGTAAATTATAACAGAAATCTAACATCATGTATAACAGAATTTCCTTTAAATATGCATTTCAGTCATCAAAAGCATACTTCATACAGAAATCATATACTTTCATAGCAACATAAATAAACATGAGTTTTAGAAATAGGGATGAGTATCTTGCCTGAATTCTTTTCTACTTTGCCTAAACTTTCGGCCTCCTTCTTTACTAAAATTTTCTAGTGGTGCATTTTTGTGATGTTCTTAGCCCCTATTTATAGCCCGCGAGAAGGTGGCCATTATTTATGATTTTTTTAATTTTCTGAGGTGATATAAATCGTCCTACATTTCCAAGAGGATTATTTATGGATTTCGTTTTCCAACGTGTCTCGGGAACCGCTGATATTCATTGCCGCTCCTTCCCAATATTATTCCTTACTGTGACCGGACCTCTTTTCTTTTAATGCGGACTTACATTTCACTTCGGAAATCCGGAGTGATTTCTTTCAAGCAACTCCGCTCGCGTTTTTACTCCGGAAAAATCCGGAGTTCATTTACCAAGAAAAATCCGGACTTCATTTGCCTAACGAAATCCGGACTTCTTTCATTTTGGGAATCCGGACTGCAGTAAGGAAATCCGGATAGCAATTTCCTCAATGCAAAATTCCGGACTTCTTCATCTTTGGATTTCCGGTCAACGGGCGTTGACCGGTCCTGAGAATTAAAATTTCCTTATTCAAATTTTGGGTCGTTACAATAAAGTAATGCCATTCAACTTAAAAATTGATGGAGCAATATATTAAAGTTGATAAACAAAATATTTGAGCAATAGATTGGAAGAAATAGGAAGGTATACGTTGATGACATACTTGTCAAAAGTATATTTTTTGAAAACTATATTAACAATCTAGTAGAGATATTTAAGGTACTCCGAACAAACCGAATAAAGTTGAATATGATAAATCTATTATCGGGGTAACTTTTGGTAAGTTTTTGAGATTTATTATCTCACAATGTGGGATAGAAGTGAATCTTGATAAAATTAAGGCCATAATAGATACGAAATCAACCCAAACTATTTAAGGAATCTAGACATTAACCAAACAATTTGCCATATTATCCCGATTTCTAACAAAGCTAACCGAGAAATATTTTATATTCTTTAAGGTATTAAGAGGAGAAAAGACAAATGAGTTTTGATGGATGAATGAATAGTAGCAAGCCTTTCAAGAGTTGAAAGAAAATTAGGTACATTAGCAATCAATGTGCATTAATAAAGATTTCATCAAGAAGGTGCATTCGAACGGTGTTTAGAGCACATCACTCAAAGTTTTATTCTAACATATTCAAAACTTGAATTCAACCTCCGATTATTGGGGGCTAGTATTAGGTATGATTTAGTATAAGATTGGCTTGACACATTGCTATACGGGCCTACAAATCGTAAGCCCATAGAAGATATGATTCAACAAAGTTGTTAGGTTCGGAATAGAAAAAAATCCAATTGAAATGTCGGATATCCGAATGGTGGGACTATTGGTAATATAAAAGATTAAGATATTGAATGACCGCTCGATTAATAAATTTTAATAGTTAATATTGACAAATAGTTATATGAATCAATAGATGAACCGTCGAATTAAATGAATAATTAATGCGCCCAATGGTTAGTCATTATATTTAAAACTTATGTAACGGGTAAATTATTCAGTTATCAACTAATATAATTTCTTGATTAATACGCAATCATACAATTTTAAGAAAGGTATATTGATTAGCAATAAGGTTATAACTATACTCATTTCTTTGAAACAAAGAGATCAAATATGAATCACTTATAAAAAGAAGTATAGAATTTTAATTTTCTACACACTTGCTAATCCCAAAAATCATAGAGCCAAATCCTCAATTTCTTACTCTTTCTAATCTTTAGTCTCTCAAAATTTTTTATTTTCTTAAAAAATTTTTGATTTAAGTCATATCTTTTAATATCTTGTTAATTGTTATAGTGTATAAGATTTAGATTAAAAAAATTGAAGAACTAATCTTATTCTACTAAAATAAATGTCTAGATC
>JAODPA010125693.1:0-26003 GCA_025585075.1 Nepenthes mirabilis
TGAATATTTTTTGATCATGAATATTTTTAATAACACAACATCTTACTTATTCATCAACTCTAAATAACACACACACACACAAATAAATAAATAAATAAATACATATCATTCATTGATGTCTTAAATATGACTAATATATCCACTAAACATTTCTCTACGTTTTTTTTTATTAGGCAAGGTTGATTTATAACTACTCATGTTACTTAGTTAAACAATGATGAAAACAGGCTTACCAATACTCAGATAAATGGCCAAATGCTCGGACAGATAAGAGGCCCAAATATCGATATTCTAATAGAAAATACTATAAAATTTATCAGGCGATGGTACTTAAATACCTAAACCAAACAAGAAAAATCTTAACATCTAGACGTTAAGGGACCAGAATGACAGACCAAAGCAACGCTGAGTCTGAAAATCAGGTATTTCTATTATTAAATAGAAATGACCGTTACATACTGCCGGTAATGCTTCTCACTACTGATTCGAAGTAGCATCATACACACACATCGATCTCAGGTATCGATTAGCTAAATGATACTTCTATCTATAAATCAAACCTTACCCCCAAACAAGGGGAGGAGAGATACAAAAAAGAAAAAAAAGCTACTCTATCAAACGATTAAGATTATTGAGATCAATTTTTACAATATAAAAGATTAAGATTAAGACAATACATTAAAATAGAGTCAATCTATATCGTTCATCACTTTTCAAATGAAATTTAACCACTGGGATGACAAAGTAGCTTACTCTTCGGGATCACCATGACAAAACCTGATAAAAAGTAGCCTATCCCAATACCTATGAAAAGTCTTAATTTCTAGGCCAACAATATCCACATATCGAGTCATTCGACCCTCACTAGACAATGTTCACTTAGCCTCGGCCACATGGAGACCCGAGGTTGTCCTCTCCATATACCCTAGAGGCTAGAGCTCATCCCTATCACAAGGTAACTCACTCATGTGTCATGCACCATTCGACGTACCATAGCAACCCCGGGGGTAATAAAGAGCCTAACACCATGATTTTTCCTTAAGAAGATTCTAAGCTTTGATAGGATTTCCAATGCCCGATACCGAAATCTCCTTACAATCACGATAACATGTCCACAAACTGATCAAATGCTCAGACACGACTTCGCTGTCGTTTCATGCTCTCGCTTAAAACTTGCTTCAATCCTCTCGATGCTTAGAAAAATATATCCCCGACACAAGGGAACTCATCCACCGTCTGTCAATGTGAGAACTCAAAGGTCAAAGCCCGACACTTACAATGTCAATGTCCACGGCAACGTCGGCACACACCTAGCAGTGTAGACATCTATGCCGACAATTTAGTCACCCCCATGCGGACATTGTCGACGCACAGGCTGATGGTGTCAACACCCATGCCACCGACGTCAAAGCTGCAAGCACACGCAGTGCTTGTCAAAATTCCTTGAGACACCATGGAAAGATACAATTTACATGGAGAGATCAAAATAGCCGGCCGGCCAAGATGCAAATGGGCTAACAAACATGCATAGGCAACCCTACGGGAAAGAGATGAAGATAACTTTTTTTTCAGGATGTTGCAGTTTATGAGCATATAATGGCAAAACATGTTTTTCAATAAAGGGAAGAAATATTCAAACACAGATAAATGGAAATTATCCAAGACCGTAAATTGACAGTATTATATGGATCATGCAATAAAATATTAGCCAATATAAATTGGTTACAGGCACACTAATATCGACGATATTTTGCAACACATAAGCCCATATTTTTTGCTTGATAGGATCCAATTTGTAAAAAAAAAAAAAACCATTTGTTGGCTTCAATACCAATATTTATTACCTGAGATAGCAAATATCGATACAGCCATGACCGATATATAAATAAAACCCTTTAACTACACAACACAAGCATAAGTTGTTAATACTTTTTTTTTTGGTAAGTAATTAATTGTATTAAATTTTAAATAAACTGTACAAATAGCTATATTTTTTACTAAGTGTTTTACCGACTTGAAAAGGGAACATAGAAAGAGGGATTCCCCTTAAACATGACACAGATGTCATAAATAAAAGATTACACAATTGGAATCGGCTATTGAGACGCAAAATCACAAACTGCCAGCAATACTAAACAGGAGGACGCAACATCAGCAATTCCACGTCAGGAGACGAACCCAGCCACGTCAGCATATCCGCATGAAGAGAGCAAAGAGGCAATCTCTTTTTTTTTTTTTTGTAAGTAAGTGTGTATTTTGGATTAAAGGGAGAAAAATTACAAAAATTATGTTATAACTTCAAGTTTTTTGACTTGGAATTAGAACATAAGATATTAGGACATACCCCGAGCAATTGGTACATCAGAGAAATACCTCAAAAAATCTCAAAGAGGAACGATCTAACAGAAAACAAAAAAAAACTCACTGTCATTATACATAAGCAGGAGCAAAATCAGTGACTCCCGAAGCGAGCGGATCAACAACATTCGAACGCCCCGCAACAACTTACTACATCAAAACTAATCTACCAGCATCCTAGAGGCACCCCTAGTATTCCACCTAGCAGGAAGCAACAGGCATCTACATCACACCCACCACATATACCAGCATCGATTTCAGCCAGCAAGAGCACACCACAACGCTGCCACCCCAAACTTTACATCCACCAGGTTGCAATCTTTCCAGAACCAAAACACATGGCAACTACTAATGCACACAAACGTTATAACCAACAGAGATGGCAACTTCAGCAGGACAGAACGTCCATCTCAGGGGCATCAGATTAACCACAGCAATGAGGTTGAAATTGCCAGCAACCAGCAATTCGGCAACCTCACAGGCAGCAAATCCACCAACCTCAGAAGCAGTAACATTCAAGCATCAGCAGGGACCAAATCAGCATCACGTTCCTCCAGAGAGTACACCTCAGCTTCAACAGAATACAAGGCAAAAACCTACTTTTCAAAGAGCCTACAGCCACAGGCGCAGCTTCAGCAACAAAGTGACACCCGATATCAGAAACCCACATCCAGTTCCCAATTCAATCCCAGGAGATGGCTGGACAGGGCTGAGCTGCATCAGCAGCAAGAACAGCCAACCAAAAAGCCTACCTGGTAGCAGAGCATTCCGAATCCAACAACCCTTCACCAGAACTAGCATAGCAGAACGATTAATCTGCCAGCAAATTCATCAGAACAAGCATTGCAGAATCAAGACAGCAGAGGGACTAACCCTTAACGCAGCAGCCCACATCAGATGCAGACTAGGCATCGCACGATATTATGGCAGCGAACAAACAGGGTACCACCGCAACAAGAAGGAAATTTAGCAATCAAAAAGGTCCTCAGCCAGCTCTTCAGCCCTCAGCCGAAGTGTCCCGATCTAGAAACGCACGGGCTCCCCCAACCCAATCAACAAGTGGGACACACAACCATAGAACAATCAGAGTAGCGCCACAGGACATTCGACTGCATCAATTCCATCGAGTAGCTGACATCAGACAGCAGCCCACTGAGACCTCATCAATCCGAAGCTCAAGACGCCAACCCACATCAGAAATCAATAAAAGGAAAGACCTCATCGCAACCGAAGGGAATCTATTGTCCAATCAGATCTTCGGCCAGCTCTTCAGTACCTCGCCTAACAGTTCGGATCCATAGCTGCACGGCATCCCCCAACCCGTCCAACAGGAGCGAATACTCAGGAAGAGGAACATCATAGCGACAACAAAGACAATCGGTTGCGCCAGATCCTTCGAGAAGCACATGAGCCGACAAAAGCTACAGACATCCTCGCAGACGAAGAAGCCAGAAGCACCAGGAAGCAAAGCCCTAAGGCATCGCACAAGACGAGCGAAGAGGAGAGGGTCGCACAAACGAGACCACATCCATGCCGAGCCCTCAAGGGAGACGGCGAAACCAGAACATAGATCTTGAACCGAAAAGAGAAAGAGATGAGAAGGAGAGAGGGGGGCGGCTGGGCGAGGCAATCAGGGGACCGGCCGTGGCCGGCACCGGTGCCGCCCGGCCAGATGAGGAGCGCTACAGCGTCGAGATTCAAATTTCAAAATGAAATTTGAAAATGGAAGAGAGAAGCGAGAGCTTCTCTCTCTAGGCGTCCACAACAGCTAGCAAAGAGGCAATCACGAAGGCGAATAAAGCCACTCCGTCCAAGAAGAGCATCAAGCACTCCGGCCAGCAAGGAACACAAGTCATTCCGTCCTTCCTTTTAGTGAAACAAAGGGACTCCGAAAAATGTTCGCAAAGAGGTCACTCCAATTTTTAGAACTCCGAATAAAGGTGATCCGGCTTTAAAAGCTCAAGATAAAAAGAAGCACTCCGTCCAAAAGGGCTCCGGATAAGAGCACTCTGGCTTAAGAGCTCCGTATAAGAGTGATCCGGCTTTCGGCCACTCGGGATAAATGTACTCCGGCTTAAGGAGCACCGGAATCATCAGTCGCAAAATCACTCCGGCCAAGAAGCATACCGAGTTGAAAATTTGGAGGAAAACTTTGAATCTGATAAAGTGGCTATCAGAAAATCCATGCTTTATTGAACAAATTGATCGGTGGTTTGAGTATCACCGTGCTTTAAAATGGTCATGGAGCGAATGAAGATGTTTTAACTGAATGCGCGGTCAAACTACAAGAGCCAAGAGGTAGAATGATATCATACCGGGTGTGATCAATTGAAAACAAACAGGTGAGAGACTAACTTGAAGGGGTTTCTTCGTGTTGAAATAGAAACCATAATAGGGACAGGCTGTAAATTTGCTGCATAGCTACGCTGATGCTTGCTGGTAGACGGGAGAGGAGTCTCCCAGTGGAAAGGATTGAGGGAGATAGAAAGAAAGAGTTGGAAACAAGCCATTACACAATATTTATATTGTTTGGATAAGCAGTTTGCATAACCCTAACGTTACGTTTGGTTGATAAAATAAAATAAGGTGAGAATAAAATAATTATTCATAGAAAATAGAATAAGATAGGAATAGAATTGAGAATTATTATTCCCATATTTGATTGTTGAAATATAATAAATTGAGAATTATTATTCTATTATTTGCAATATTTCTGTAACATTTCTGCGATATATGTATATTTACCTGAATATTTTAACAATATTTCTACAACACAGATTCATGTATATATAATCTAACAAAATTTGAAATCTATGTAACAAAATTTAGAACAATAAATTTTAACACAAAATATACATATTAAAACACAATCCGGAACACAATTTGATATATCCATTTCAAAAACAGATTGTTTAAACAAATCTAACAAAAAATATCAGCAACAATTAAGGCCTCCACATATTTTACAGTATAAATTGGTTGATGAAACCTAATCTTTTTCCCAGTGGAAGATTAAATAAGCCCGTCATAAGTATCGGATCACGTATGCATTTTATATACACTGTGTTCCTTTCACTCTCAAGTAATTTAGGAATTTTGGACAATATAGTATATAATTGCGCTGTCCTTTGCTCATGTGTGTTGCCTTCCAAACTTTTGCTCAACATTTCATTGAGCTTGTTCATATTTGTGCTCAAAACATCGCATGCTTCGATAATACAATTAGATAGTCTATTGACATCTGCAAAATCCAAATGCAGCAGCTACAGCAGGAATCATATACACCACAACAATGTAAGCAACCAATAAATTCCGCATGACCATGTTGCCTCATTGGCCGATCAACACGTTGACCAGCCATTTTGCACCTGCAAATTTGCCTACTGGCCATTTTACACCACGGCCACCAATGGCAAATTCCACCCCCTACCCATTTGCCCCTCGTTGACCGACGATTTTACACTTTTAGCCGGTCAACGAACTGGCAAGGCAAATACACCGTTTACAATATATGAAATTCTACAATGAATCGGAGGCAGAGAGAAAATCTGGAAACTAATATAGAAACTTGGAAATGAATATATTGAAGGGTCCAACATATGTAAATAGAGGCACTAGAAACAGAAATATAAATCTGAAAAAATTATGACTAGGGCTGGAAATGATTTTCAGATTGGAAACATAAACAGAGGCAAATATTTTTAACTAGAGTTTTGCACAGCCCAAATAATCAAAAACCCATACATCGAAATGCTGTTTCGCACATCCCAAATACAGATTTATTTGAGAAAATTCTCATAAATTTGTAATGGCAGACGGCGAAATCAAATTAGGGTTTCACAAAAATAAAATAGAACAAGTGACTTTCGAACATTATTATCTTCCGCAAATCTGTAATGTCAAGCTTCCAAAATAATGAAGAGAAGTCGGATTCGAAGAAAACTGTCGAAGAAGAAGCAGAAGCAGCTCAAGAGAAGGTAGCGAGCGTAGGGTTTTCGGAAGCAATTCGAGAGAAGATTGCTGCGAGCGATAAGGAAATCGCAAAGTGAGACAGAAATTGATTAGGGCAAAGGGCGTTTTCGGAATATCAAATTAAACATGCAGGAATATGAATTCCATCTCAACCGAGAATAATAATACTCACTATTTGCACGGCAATTATTATTCCCAAAAGTTGGGAATTACTATTCTTAGAGAATTGTTATTTTTTTCCAAACCAGCAACCAAATAGTGAAATTTCTATTCTACTGAAAATAAGGAGGGAATAGGAATATAATTTCTATTCCCTCCAACCAAACGTCACGTAATAGTTAGGCTAATTCTATTCCCTCCAACCAAACGCCACGTAATAGTTAGGCTAATGTAAAATTCACTCAACAACTCACAAGAGGATTTAATGCCATATCTAAAATATCGGGGTTTTTTTTTTTTTTTCCAAAAACTAATTCAGCTTCAACGCTGTATGCTTGGGAAAATATATATTCCCAGGCATTAATGTAATGATCAGACGATATGAATCAATATCGGGCCTCATGGGTGCGCCTGAAGCAATATAAACATCATGATTTTGAGAACCCCTTTTTTTAAAAGGAGTCGCTCTACTCCCTATAAATTGGTAGTGAAAATATACAATCGCAGTATAGTATAACCTCTCCATCATAGGAAGCCTCCTAATAACGCGACAACATCACGATATATTGCTATGTCAATAATATATTGCGATATATCAGTCGAAATGAATCCTTCAGTTTACGATTTTCAGAATTTATTTTTACAGATATATCTGATACAAATACATATTGCTTGATACTGATATTAATATTTCATCCATGTTCCTTAAAAATATATTTTTTATTTTCACTTTATTTCATTATAGCATTCAAGCATACCATTAGATAATAAAAAAAATAGCTGAGCCATGTAATACTGAAAGTAAAACAAACAATAACTACACAAATTACCTGCATATTATGCATTTTTCAGGACTTGGCGGTGCAATTGCATGATCCACTCAGCATAGCCACCCGAACCCATAAGCTGATCCTCGACGAGGTTTGCGAGTAGATAATATCCCTCCCTTGGCTGTTCACCTTGCCTAACAAAATAACACAGCTGATAGTATGAAGGGTCACTTTCCCGGAACTTCTTCAGCAGTCTGACTAGCCTTTTTGATATCTCGTTTTCGCTCTCGGAAAGGTTAACCTGATGCACAAATAAACAGCAAGGAACGCCATAAGCCCATGTTGGTAAGGTACAAGATAATTGAGGGTAAACACTTGGTAACATGGATGAAAATATTAGTACCAGCATCAATCAGAGTCATCACGATAGTAGATATACCATACAACATGTATCGGTATCAAATATATCGGAAGAAAAAAAAAATTTTGAAAATCGTAAGATGACTAGGTCGAATCATTCTACATATCACAATATTGCCACTATATCGAGAAATATCAATATCGAGGGGCCAATACCAATACATATCGACCGATACTTATATTTGTAAATTTATAATTAATATTCTTTTTTGACCCACAAAATGCATTCTTATGAACAATAATTGATAAAAATCAATATCAAGATGTGTAAAAAGGATTTGCTAATATTCTTTGGATAAGATTGCATGCATCTGACCAGTAGTGCATGAGCTGCTAGGAAAGGTTTGCAGCTTAGAGCAATATCTTTTTTGGTGCTTTGATGGTGATTAGGACTTGTCTAATAAAAATATTAATCAAAACTTAAACAATTTAAAATAATAATCAATATATATTTATAAAATAAGTATTACTTTATGATACAACACGATCAACAAAAACACCGACCTGCAATATGCATCTTCTAGCACATGTAAATCATAAGATACTCTAATTCCAATCATCATAATCAAAATCCACCACATCATCATCATTACTATTATCATCATTAGATAAGCTTTCATCAAATCTATCACAGCATTTGTAACCATCAATCTCCTCCTCTATTTCTTTTGAATCAGCCTCTTACTCCTTGACTCTTATTGCTCTAGAACTCAAAGGATTTACACCTACTTTTTGAACTCAAAGCATTTTCCTTTGCTGAAGAATTGATGTTAGCATCCTCAACTAACAGCGAAGATGATAAATATGATTTCGTGTGGGGACAATGAAACATCATAGAGAGGGGGGTTGAGTAGTGAGGGTTGTGATGATGGAAGGGGAAAATGCATTCCAAATAAATATAAATTTGTAAATTGTTTCAAAATAGTAACTAACAAAACTTTGTTGAAAAAAATGAGCATTTGAGCGCCCTGTTGCCTTGTTTTAGGTGCTGGCCTAAGCAAACACCTTGCCATTTCACCTCGCCTGGTCATGGGTTCAAGCATTCGTGCCTCGCCTTGCCTCACCTCACCCGAGCACCTAGGCATGCGCTCGGAATACCTTTGACAACACTGTATTATAGTGAACAAAAAAATGAAGCAAAACCCACAATGACATACAACTATAATCAATGTTTACAATTTCCTGGATACAAATTTAACAAAAACAAGAAACATCAACATTGCAGTGAAACAGGAAATACCTTCGACAGATCTGCAGCAAAGTCTATGTTTAAATTCTTAGCTATATCAGATGAAAGCAATCGCCCAATCCAAATGACAAACCGGAAACCATCATCAAAAACATAAAGACCTCTAGAATCCAAGCTCTGTACTGTCAGTGGCAACCTTTCTCCAATTTCCTCAAGTTCATCGTCTTTTAGGGATGCCTGTAAACACAACATTATAATTATAGTTTTAGATATTCACTAAATTGACAGCATTGTTCAGGAAATTTTAATGTTACCTTTAATAAATACGTATCTATTCGGACTAAGCTAGGATATAAAAGCTTCAACAATCTTTTTATAGGTAAGATCATCATTGTGGATCCGACTGCACAGCGATCATCGAGCAGAGCATCTGCATTCCCTCCACAAAGAGGTATTGATTTACAGAGTGATAATCCGTACAACGGAAGGTACTTCAGTGATTCTGGATAGATCATCCTGCCGGCCAGCCGATGCTGCACGGCATAGAGATTGCGATATTCTCGGAGGGCTTTGACAATCCTCAATTGTACAGCATTTCGGGCGTCTTCCAGCTTACTATTTAGGGTTTTCTCAATTGCTGGGACACATGCATGTATCATATACAGAACAAGGTCACTGAAATAGCATTGAACTAAATTCAGATGTCATTTTACCTATCCTACAAATCAAAGACACAATGGCACCGGTATCAGCATGACGATACATCTCTCCCAAATCAGCAACCACTGGAAATGCAGCAGTGTGTACTCGGATGCGTCGTTCTCCAGAAGATGAAGTGTATCTATTGATTGTTAAACAATTTCAAGCTTGTTCACTTCTTCCATAAGATGCATAAAAAATGGAAGCACATGCAAACAGAAATCCCAGCAAATAAGAACTGAATAGTAAGGGTAGAAGCACTTCCGTCAGCCTAGTGGGCATGAATAAAAATATCAATATCGATTGCGGACATATTGATATTGAACATATCGAATAATATGTATCAATATAAGATATATTGGAATAAAATAAATTATTGAAAATTATAAGTTGACATGATTATATCAGTCAATACAAAAATATCCTATGATATTGTTACAGAATTGAAAAATATCAGTATCGGGGGGTCCCGATATCAATACATATTGGCCAATATTTGCATCAATGCTAGTGTTGATGCAACCGCATGGCTTCTTCATTATGGTATGAAGCATGGATAAAAATAACAGTATCAATATTGGTCACGACCATATTAGTATTATATATATCGAACTGTATAAATCAGTATTACATATATCGGAAGAAAAAAAATCTGACAATTGTAAATTAACAGAACCGTATCAATCGATATTTTAAATATTGGCCGATATGTCACGATATATTATTGATATGCCAAGATATTATAATCTTGTCACAGTATTGTGAAATATCGGTATCAGAGACTCGATGCCTATACATATCGGTTAATATTTACTGAAATTTTGTGCAAAAATCAGAAAAATATCTTCATCATACAATAGTAAGGCTACATTCATCAAACCACAATGTTCACTACACTACAGGGACCTTACGTATTGAGCCACCTTTTCTCATCTAGCCTAAAATGTGTTTTTTGCATAGATAAAAATACCAATAGTAGTTACAATCATATTGATATTGGACAGATCAGGCAAGATGTATTAATATTAAATATATCAGACAGAAAAACAAATCTGAAAATTGTAAGCTGGCATGGTTGTCTCGACCAATATAGAAACATATTGCAATCTGGTTGCAAAATCACGAAATAACGGCATTAGGGAGTCTTGATACAGATATATATTAAGTTGATATTTGTATCTATGGTTTTTCGTGTATGTTGTGGCTATACAAAGAAGAAAATACACAGAACAAAATGGACTCAGGGAATTGGAGGATACAATAAAGCAACTTGAAAATATACTGTCTGAATTGTTAGCAATGTCTCTTCAAGGCATAACTGCATTGCAAAAGCTTTATCACAGTCTACAGCCGGAAGTGATAACAAATCGGTGGACCGCAGCATGAAGTTCCCGTGGTAAGATGTAAAACGCACACCTTCACATAAAATTCCAAAATTACTAAGTGAAATTGATACCAAAAATAAATTAAAATAATCAATATCATAGAAAGCAAACAAAGAAGAAAATTGAAGAGATACAAATGATTGACCAACCTTTCCCGCATCTGATTCGCAAGACAGCTTCCCAAGCAGTTTCTCTTGTAAGATCTCGGGCCAACTCATGCTTTAACTTATCCTGGTGAACTGCTGACAGGAAGCTCGGGTAGTAGTACACCTGACCACCAGTGTATTTTGAAATAGTTCCTGCAATAGTTGCCAACATGGGGAGGTATTACAACTATGGATGAAAATATCAATATTGGTTGTGGCTATAACGTTATCAAATATATCGAATAATACCTATCAATATTAGATATATCAAAAAAAAATTATTACTACAAATTATAAGTTGATAGAGCTGTATCGGTCTATATCATGATATATTATTAATATGACAACATATTTGTCATATTTACATCAGTGGTTACAACCAATGCAAGAAATCACAAAAATTGCTTTAGTGTGAAATCAACAATAATAAATAGAATAAAAAAAGGTGAAAGAATGTCACAAGATTTACGTGGGAAAACCCTCAAATGGGGAGGAAACACCATGGGCAAAGAGGAGATCAATCCACCAACAAAAGAGATAATACAAAGCTTTCTCAAAATATCTCAAACCCTAAGCTCAAAATGCACCCAAAAAGACAAAATACAAAACATTAAGGGTATGTTTGAATCAAATAAATAAATATATGTGTGTGTGTGAAGGAAATGAAAAAAAAAATGAAAGAAAATATTTTCTTGTGTTTGAATTGGAAAGATAATTTTAGGGAAAAANCCATAAATTTGGAAAAAAAAAAAAAAAAAGAGTGAACAAATAGCACAATTCATCATCTAAATGTTCAGCTGAAGAAAAGTAATACATGGATAAAGCAAACAATTAATCAGATACTAAATACTAATACACCACATGCATCATGATTGGATGACTGGACGCAATAACAGGCTATTTCATATTATACAAATAGCAAATTAAGCAAAAGAAAATAAATGCATGGACTAAAGGAAGTAGACATGAAAAAAAAAATACAATGAGACACAAGCTCTAGTTTTTTAGAAGTAGCATTTTGTCAGACGGAACAATATATTTCAGATTTCCAAAGCTCAGGAAACATCCGGCTGGAAAAACACCAGTGGGTGGCAAATAGGTGGTTCCATGGGTGTCATTATTGAATAAAATGCTAATCGGATGATATAACAGGTACAACTGTAGAAGGCTTGATTGATAGCGAAAGCATACTCAGAGGTTCGAATCAATTATGAGGCATTTGCACAATAGCCAACATGAACGCCACTTGAGTCCTCTTTTGGCAGAAAATGAAGGATCAGATTTGGAAGAATTAAGTGGAGAACACCTTCTATAAACAACTTAACATGTAAGCTATGCAATTCAAAATGGATCAACGTGAGTTTTTCATATTAGGAAACTGAGGTCAAGGCAGATTCTCCAAGAAAAATAAATAGCAAGCAACAATCTCTAAGAGCTAAAATACAGAGATTTACTAAGCACAAGGAGAAAAAAACCCATATGAATGACATTATTTCATATCTGGGCCATTGTGTCCACAGCCCTTCTACAAAATTAACAGAATAACTTCATTTCAATGATTAACAAATAAGATTTTCCAAAATGCTCAGTAATACAGAAAACATTGAAATATTTAATCGGATTACACCTGGATTATTGGGCTGAGGTGCTGGCTGTTGAAGTAATCTTTCCTTTTTCTCAATGAATGTGGTGTCTAACTTATTCTAACAGGATTCATCAAATAATATAAACCCGACGTATCCAAATTTTGCAATAACATTATATTTTCCATAGAAGTTACAAACAATAAGAAAAAATACTGAGAGTTTGCGGGCAAAAATATGTTTAAGATGTTTCCTGTGATGTTTCTTCTTGAAATCAAACATCTTAGAATGAGGTTGGATCACTGCACGTGTAGAGTGCAGGGTACCTAACTAGCCTAACATCAAGCATATTGATCACAAATGAAAATATCAGTATCGATCGTAGTCATATTAATATCAAATATATCCGAGAATACATACGGCATTAAACATATTAGACGGGAAAAAAATTTTAAAAATTATAAATTAACAAGACTATATTGACTAATATATTGACCATATTGTCCGATACGGAATCTCGATATTGTCGCGATATTAGGGAGCCCAATACCAATACATACCGGCCAATATCTAAATCAATGATACTAATAAAGGTCTCATCTTAGAACAAGGGCATACCTAAGGAAGCAATGTCAGTGTACTTGTCACTGAATGCATATATATTGACTGCTATCTGGTACTTTGTAAAGTCAGCAGCCATTTGTTTATAAAATGTATCTTCTGCAACTCTGAGTGCTTGTTCTTTATCTGTTCCATAAACACGAGTGTCACTTCCACGTAACCTCAATCGGCCAACTCCAAGAGACGGGAGCGTATTCAGGAAAATCATCAATTTACCCCCAAGTTTATTCTACATTGAAGTTAAATTAGTCAATGGAAAGTCAGAACAAATGGCAAAATATCCAGCAGATATAAGATTCATCAACCTCCTGAACACATCACAATGAAGAGGAAACCATAACACATCAAAAGAACTATAAAATTTTCATTTTATTTTTTTGTTGGGGGGGGGGGGGGGGAGTGAGGGAGCAACATACCATAACCATGAATGCAGCTTTAAGGGCTGGACCAAATGCGGATTCTACATTCATAGTGTCCTGAAACATGGACGGCAGGCTATCCAAAAATGTTTCTACCACTCTTCTTGATTCAGACAAGTTGACAAGGAGATCATCTGGCAGAGGAACAAATACATCATCTACATCTGAGACCACCATCATTTGTGGCTGTGTCAATGTTGACTGGTCAAAGTAAAGACACAGGTAAGTGTAGGAGGGAGGAAGTGGCAGCAACAGAGTGCAGTAAACTTTGATGGAATTGGAGACATGACCAATTACTTGCCTTCATGTTATAAAAGTGTATCGTGCTGTCAAATGTTATGAAACCAATTTGAGTTCTTGGGAAGCCAGGTAGGTCATCCAGACAAGACTTGATAGTTTCAGCTACAGCCTGCAAAGCAAAATTGAATATAAAAAATATTCACAGTTCATGTCAGATTAAAGAACAATATATTCAAGAATGGAAAGACCTACCACGAACAGTATTGCCCATAAAACAGTCCTCCTGAGCCAAAAAAAAAAAAAAAAACCTAATCTGATTGTGTAATGGAAATGATGAAGCAAAACTTCCCAACTAGCCTTGATGGCTTCAGCTGCCTGTCTACCCCCTTCCCACCTCCCCTCTTAATTGTGTGATCTTCCCTCTTAATTATGATTAGTTGAACTAGCTCACTCCCCCTATCCCCCTTTAATTAATTCATTTAGGATTAGCTTCAATATTTAAAAGCTTCTCAAGTATTTGTCTGGCAAATTTCAAAGATTATAATATAAGCCTTTGAATTTTTTTGAGTATTTATCCTCTAGATTGGTTGAGTAAGTCCCAATAAACTAGGTGAGTAAATCCCTAGTTAGATCAAAAATCTACTACCTTTGGCTTCATCAATGGAAACCATGTGATGATTTTGAAATAGAAAAATGCAAACCCAATCATCTGCACAGCATTGCCTCATCAAGGACGAGCAGTTATATCCAAAGGCACGCATACAGAATACTACTCCAGAGTATTTATATTCCAAGAGAAAATATCAAGAAACGTTTTTCCCAAACTAATAGTAACATGCTCCTTCCATGCTAATGGAATTTTCCACCAACAGGCCTGAAGGTTGAAGCCCATCACTAGGAGAAAATAACCAGGTCAATAATTTGAAAATATTGACTACCCTATACTCTGAAAATACATTACTGTTGAAAATTAAACTTATTTCCTAGTGTAATGGATGCATTAATTTAAGGTTCATGAAACTTGGGGGGTAATGAACCTAGTTAATATATGTTCCAAGTATTTACTTTATTTAATGTATGTATTTAGGTGGTTAAAACATTTACGTTTACTAGATGCATCATGTATTGAGATTATGCATGTATCCAAAAGTAGTATATATATTCATGCAATCTTGTGGTATTTGCAAGGGCAAGAGCAAAATGAATAAAATTTCAAGTTTCAAGTCTCTTCATCCTTTTTCTATCTACAAATTTATCTTCTGATATTCGAACAAATTGGTATTAGAGCATCAAAATTTTGTAATCCTTGAGATGGACAATTGCAATTTTCCATTTCAATTCCCTCATCTTACAAAAGAGAATCATAAAAATTGGCGCATTCATGTGAAGGATTTTGCTTGGATCCTAAGATGTTTCAGAGAACATGGATAGAGGACATGACGAGCCTAGTGAAGATGCCACTTTGACTCATATTCAGAAGGAGGCTTTGCAAAAAAATGTGAAAAAAAGATCAGCATACACTCACTCTCATCCATCGATGTTTGGATGATGCCATGTTTGAAAGAGTGGCTAATGTGACCACCAATAACAAGCATGGGAGATTTTACAAAACTCCAACCAAGTAGTTGATGAAGTGAAAAAAGTGTGCCTTCAAATGTTACAAGGAGAATTTGAAAGTTCATGAATGTAAGAATACGAATCTATTACATATTTCTTTTCAAGGATATGGCTGTAGTAAATCAAAGAAGAAGTATGGAGAAAAATTAGAGGATGTCTGGGCCATTGAGAAAGTCTTCATTCCTTACACTCAAAGTTTTGATCATGTCTTCGTAGCCATTGAGGAATCTAAAGATTTGGCGACCATAATGGTTGATCAACTTAAAGATTCCTATAAGCCCATGAAGAGAGAATCAACAGGAAAAAGGATGAGTTGATCGAACAAGTTTTAACCACCAAATTCTCAATAAAGAAAGAAGATGATTATGAGAAATTTTAACGTGGGCATGACCGTGGCCAAAACTGAGAGAGAGGAGGAAGAGGTGGATAAGGCTCTCAAAACTCCAATGACAAAGATTGGGGTCAATCTTCACGAAGGCATGGAAGAGGAGGTTACTTGAGGCAATTTGGCAAGCCCAAAGTCCAATGTTTCAATAGTCAAATGAACAGGAATTATGCTCATGAATGTTGGAATTCACTACGCAATGTTGAAGAAAAGGCGAATTTCGTCAAAAATAAGGATGAACAAGCCACTTTATTACTAGGCTATGATGGAAGGGCAAGCCAAATGAATTTACCGTAACTTTATAATGTGGCAAGCAATCACATGTGTGGAGATAAAAGAATGTTTATAGAGATAGATGGGTTGGTGACCGAATCTGTTACTATTGAAGATAACTCCAAAGTTAACTAGAAGCAAAGGTACAATTTTAATTAGTATGAAAAATGGTGATCATCAACTTATGAGTAGTGTTTATTATGTTCTAAGCATAAAAAATAACATTTTGAGCTTGAGACAATTATTGGAGAAGAACTACAAGATTTACATGAAAGACCGTAGTCTTTTACTTCAAGATGATCGGAATAATGTGATAGCCAAGATACCCATGAAAAAAAATAGAATGTTCTTACTTGATATCCAAACTGATATTGCAAAATATCTTAAAACTTGCATGAAAGATACCTCTTAGCTTTGGCATTTGAAGCTTGGGCATGTGAACCTTGAAAACTTTAAGTTATTGCACCAAAAATGGATGTCAAAAGGCTTGCCATCTATCAACCAACTAGATCAACTATCTGAAGGATGTCTTATTGGTAAGCAATTTTGAAAGAACTTTCCTGAAAAAGCTAACTCAAGAGCAAGTGAGCCACTACAACTTGTTCATGCCAATGTTTATGGACCCAATCAAGCCATCTTCAATACATATTAATCGATGATTCTTCTTTTTGTTAATGATTTCAGTTAAAAACTTAGATATATATTTCTTGAAAAAAAACTGAAGTATTTGGTTATTTTAAGAAATTCAAAGTAATTATAGAAAAGCAAAATCGATATCACATTAAATCCTTGAGATTGGATAATCCTTGAGATTGGATAAAGGATGAGAGTTCACTTCTAACAAGTTCAATGAGTTTTGTGAAGCAAATAGCATTAAGCGGTTCTTGATCATTCCAATGACTTCTCAACAAAATGGCACTGTTGAAAGAAAGAATAGAAACATCCTTAATATGGCTCGTAGCATGTTGCAAACAAAGAAGATGCCGAAACAGTTTTGAGCTGAAGTGGTTGATTGGCAGTGTACTTATCCAACTGTTGTCTAATAAGAAGCTTATAGGACAAAGCTCAAGAAGCATGGATTGGGAGAAAGCCAAGTGTTTTTCATTTGCGAGTTTTTGGAAGCATTGGCTATGTACATGTACCTAATCAAGAGAGATCCTCGCTTGATGACAAAAGCAAGCAGTACAACTTCAAGTGGGTATGATTAACAATCCAAAGGTTACAAACTCTATAATCCAAGTGCTGGCAAGATCATCATAATAAGAGATGTGGAATTTGATGAAAAAGACACATGGAATTGGAGTAATGAACATAAGGAGAGAGATAAGCTCTTTCCTTTTCTCCAGGATAAGCAAGGGAGGGAAGTTCAAGGGCTAGCAACACATCCTCGGTCACCAATGATTTTGAATACACAATCATCATCTTCTTCAAGTGGAAGCTCTAGTGAAAGGCAACCATGAATGAGGAGTCTTAAAGATCTTTATGAGGTAATGGAGAATTTAAATGAAGATGTTGCTCTTTATTGTTACTTTATCAATTGTGAGTCTTTCGTGTTTGAAGAAGAAATGAAAGAAAAGAAGTAGCTAATTGCTACGAATGAAGATATCAAGGCGATTGAAAAGAATGATACTTGGGAGTTAGCAATATTGCCAAAAGGACAAAAGCTCATTAGTCTGAAGTGGGTTTTCAAGGAGAAGAATGCTAAGGGAGAAGTGGAGATATATAAAGCAAGGTTAGTAGCCAAGAGCTATATCCAACGTCTCGAAATTGACTGCAATAAGGTATTTGCACGTGTTGGCTGGTTAGATACCATTTGATTGTTAATCTCACTTGCAGCGCAAAAGAAATGAAAGATTTATCAAATGGATGTTAGGTAAGTTTTTTTTGAATGGCATCATCGAAGAAAAGGTACGTTGAACAACCAGCAGGTTATGTGATAAAGGGTCATGAAAACCAAGTATTGAAATTGAATAAAGCGTTGTATGGTTTGAAGCAAGCGCCAAGGGCATGGAACAGCCGCACTGACAAGTACTTTCAAAAGAATGGATTCACTAAGTGCTCGCATAAGTATGCCCTCTACACTGATGTATATGAAATTGGAGATATTTTGATTTTTTGCCTATATGTTGATAATTTGATTTTGATGGGAAATAATCCAAGTATGTTTGGAGGATTTATGGATGCTGTGACAAGGAGTTTGAGATGACCAATATTAGTCTCATATCTTATTATCTTGGCATTGAGATCAAGAAAACAAAAAATAGAATTTTTATTTTCCAAGAAAGATTTGCCAAAGAAATTCTTAAGAAATTTAAGATAAAAAATTGTCAATCTGTGAACACCAAGGTGTAATGTGGCTTGAAGTCGTCCAAGAATGAATCTAGAGAAAAAGTAGATTCTATGACTTTTAAAAGTCTAGTCAGAATTTTGAGATACTTGACTCGCACACGGCTATAGATTCTTTTTGGAGTTGGATTTTATGATTTGTGGAGACACCGACCATGACACATTTTAAAACGGCTAAACGAATCCTCCATTACATCAAAGGTACAATTGGTTATGGTCCACTTTATTCATTTTCTACGGAATATAAGCTCATGAGCTATAGTGATAGTGATTGGGATGGAGATATTGATGACCGAAAGAATACTGCAATTCTGTTTTCAACTTGGGGAATACAACTTGATGTTCGAAAAAGCAACCAATTGTGACACTTTCTACATGTAAAATAAGTAGAAGCTATAAAGATTGTAACAACCCAAATTTTTGTTAAAATCTAAAAAGAATTAATAATCGGGTTCGGATCCGGTCAAAGCAATGTTAACCGAAAATGATAAATGAAATCCGGACTTCCCTTGGTAAAAAGGAAGTCCGGTTATCAGGGGAAAATTCTCTTTCATCGAATCCGGTCAACGCAATGTTGACCGGAAATTTAAACAGTAAAATAATCCGGTTGTGAAGGATTGGATCTCAGCTTGATGAAAAGCTCACGGAGGACGAAGTGATGTAGGACCCTTATGTTATTGCAAGATGAAGTAGCTGGCAGGAGCAGATCTATGTTTAGTTTTTGGCTCATTATCTTTCGATATTTTGGAAAGTCATGTCTTGAATATTCCGCTGTTATGAGATTATGTTTATTTGTAGGTTTCCGTACTTTTACCTTGGTTAATGAAATTGATGATTCCTAGTTGCATCTCGGTGTTGTGTAAGGAAAAGAAAAAAAAAAAATTTATGTCCACCTTTTTATCCTATGTTATTAAATTACTTAAAGGAATAAGAAACATTAGTTTTGACGACGGCTTTTTATGGTGGAAAAAGTCGGGTCGTCACAAAGATATTCGTTGACAACAAGTCAGCAACTATATTGGCAAAGAACCAAGTCTTCTATGATAGAAGCAAGCATATTGATACCAGGTATCATTCCCTTCGAAATTGCATTGTGAAGAACGACGTGGAGATGAAGTATGTGAAGATTCATGGTCAAATTACGGATATCTTTACAAAGCATCTCAAGTATGATACTTTCACAAGATTGAGAAAGATGCTTGGAGTTAATAGGAATTAAATTTGAGGGGACTAGTGAGAATTAAATTTATTTCCTAGTTTAATGGACACATTAATTTAAGGTTCATGAAACTTGTGTGTGATGAACCAAGTTAATGTATATTAAAGTATTTACTTTATTTAACGTATATATCTAGGTGGTTAAAATATTTATATTTACTGGATGCTTTAAAGTGGTTCATATATTGAGAATATGCTTGTATCCAAAAGTAGTATATATACTCATATAATCTTGTGATATTTGCAAGAGCAAAGTGCATAAAATTTCAAATTTCAAGTCCCTTCATCCTTCTTCCTATATTGTTGCCCTGAGCTATGCCGACAATGGAAAAAAGAGCCACATATATGTGCAGTAACACAATATATGTATTCCATCTTGAATAATGCAAATCTAGCAAGCAATTCAACGGGAAAAAAAGAATTATCAAATTTATCCATGCATAAGAATCATGCAAGCACTGTGGCATAAGCTATTGCCCAGGAATGAAAACAGCTCACCTCAAGCATACCACTTCTAACAGATGAGATTGACACGTCAATAAGGAAAAAGTAGAGAGGCGGCATAGGTGGCCGGGCCATATATTCAGTTGGCGCAACAAATTCAACACTACCCTTGGTAAGTTCAGGCCTTTGGTCCAAATCAATTCTTCTTCCAGTCGCATCCAAATGGGCAAAATAATCACCAGGTACTGCACAAGAGAATTTTAAATTTGACATCAATGCCTTGCAAAACATCCAAGCTTCGCTAACTTTAAAATTAAAATGGCATCGCAAAAAATGACCAAGTGCAAGTGTAACTGTTAAAATTTAACAACAAGCAGCGACATAGACATTCTCCCGTTTAGAAAGACAATGTCACACAAACATTCTCCCATTTAGAAAGACAATGTCACAACACATCAAGCAACGCACATGGAGTTGGCCAAATTGAAGCTTAAGGTGATTTTAGCGACAAGATGATCACAAAATACAAACGAAAAAATCAACAATAATTTGTGAAAAAGGAAATCTAATCACTTTAGTATGATCAAGAAAGCAAAAAAATTGAGAGGGGGAGGGGGAAAGGAGAGTCAATGGAGAGATCCATAAACAACTACATGCATGAGCAGGCATCATTCAAATGAAAAATGAAGAATTCTCGAATGTATTACTGAATTTTCAATGTATTACCATCGTTAAGGAAAGCACATATGTTGCAACGCCACTTTCTTCCACCATCTGTGAATGTCACATATGGATTTACATACGTTCGGCATCTTCTACAACGAATAATGCCAGTTGAAACAAAATTCACTATTGGCACTTCCTCCTGAAAACAGGTAAACTTAGTACAGAAAATAATAAGAATAGAATGCCCCAAACTAAGACTTCTTGAAAAGTAGAAATACTAACCCCAATGGGAGCTTCAGCAAGCGGGCAAACAACAGCTCCAAGAGGTAGATGCCACCTTGACAGCAATGATTGGGAATTTGGTATACAACTAGTAGTAAGTCGTAAATATCTTGGGTCACAATTCATCGGATAAATATCCCAATGAATTGTCGGCTCCACATCACCCTCGAGCGGCCTTGGCAATGCTTTAGAATCAAGTACCGAATCCATTGAACCTGGAACAGCCTCGAGAGATAAAAAGCTAAAGTCTTCTACCAAGCCCTGCAAAACACCTGTAGGAGGCCCAGAAATCGGCTGTTGCTTCGATTCTCCCGAATGCAGCCCTGTAATACCTGGTAGGGGAGGAGGTGGAATATAACCTCCCTGTCGTCTAAAATAAGAGGAAGACGATAATGGTGGTGCTGCAACATAACCTTGTGGAGGAGATACCATTTGAAATGGTGTTTGAGAGGGGGGAACGAAAGAAGGTATGGAAGTTGATGAATGACCAACAGAAGGTTGATTTGGTGAGGGCATATTTGACTGCAATGGTGGAGCTAAATTAGGTGGCCCAGCAGGAGGTACCCGGATAGGCATTGTTTGAGCTGTTGTTGGAAATTGTGGTGTTGGAAAACTCTGGAAATAATTCAATGCCTGTGAAACTTGTTGCGGAGCAGAAGGTGGATTGTCAAACCTAACTGCCATGTTTGGATTAAATCCAGTAGCCTCAGACCCAGACACAGGGTTCGAAGATGAGAAAGGTGCCATAGTACGGGAAGCAGAAGTTGGAGGTGGTCTAAAACTAGAGTTCACAGGTCTAACTACAGGCATAGATGATGAGAAGGGGCTTGCAGCTTGATGGGGCGCTGCTGCAGAGGGTGTAGCAGCTGGCCTGCCAAGGAAATTTGGACGCCCAGGATTGTCAGTCGTCATGATATAGTATCACTCTGCTCTTCGTCAATCCTCTTTCAATTACACTGCTCCCATGTGACAAACCTGACCTACCCATACAAAGCCCTCTTAGAGATTGCAAATAAGCAATGTTAACGAACACATAAGACACTTCATTCCAGTAAATAGGAACTCAGAATAGAAGCAGCATTCTCAGATGAATACTACTAGAAAACTTACATCCACGTAGAGGGCATAATTACAAGTCCATATATGTAATTAACAGCAATGAGAAGTCTATAACAAAGAGATAATTATTCAGGAACAAGGCAGCAGAAAACAAGAAATACAAAACCTTGTGAGAAATCTGCGTAGCTCATAGCTAGGTGCCTATATCCCAATACAAGCAAAAAATTGCTAGCAGCAACAAACATATGAATATAACAGGAAGAATTTGACTATCAGTTCCTGCCAGATCTTATTGCTGCTCACTTCGTTGCATTCCTCAATTCGGTCCTCATTCATTGCGGACTAAGCATCCCACCTATCTCTCAACAGTCCCTCAATTGTTTTGATGTCACATCACCAGTAAGGCTTCATCTTTGCCCTGCAATCAGTAGTTGCTCTGATGTAGAATAAGATCTCATCTCATCCAATCAGATTTCAGCCATTAATAAAATCTCCCTCAAAAGCAAACAAATAAAGACTCCAGCAACCCAGAGAATGGGAGTAATAAGGTTAGTTCCCAACTAATAATGATGGAAAAGATATTAGCCAATACATACTAAGTCTAAGGGTTCAGTAGAGCAGAGGGGACGCCTATGCCTCTGGAAGAAGCCTCTCTAACTGGCTGATCTTGATATGAAGGGTGCTAATTCAATATAGAGCCGGAACAATATTAAAATTCCAAAAAGTATATCTATAGCTCACTATGGCCATTATCATCAATATCTGCTGATACATATTAGTATCAAGCCTTTGATATTAATATTTTCTGACATCAAGAAGAAATCACAATATATTGTATATGGTACAATAGTAACATATAGGTTGATTCAAAATAATCAGCAGATCCACCTAAAACGGCAGATATATAAGTTGATGTCTCGCAATTCATCTTGTTATGCATCATAAAAAAAACTTTGTAACCTATATAAATATGTATTGCTCGATTTGATCAATACGAATAAACAACAATCAATACTAGCACTAATATTTTCATCCATGGTCGTTATATAACGATATTGGCCTTTATTGAAATATGACTATTATGTAGCAAAGCAATAAGGTGTAGTGTGTTTGGCTTTTAGAATGTGTTGGACAACAGGAAAACTTCAAGAGTATCACTCAATTTTTACTACGGAAAAAATCATCAAAGACCTTCCAAATTATTTTATTAAATATTTTTTGCCAACTTTGACAAATCTATGTATTAGAGTAAATGTCAAAGGACATTAAGAAAACCTTGTGGTTGCTAAGTGAGGTAACCTTGTTCCTAGCAAGTTCAAGATCAGTATCCTCCCTGTCTTCAATATATCTAAATCCATGCAGACTTCATATATGATGTAATGTCTCTCAAAGAGAAATCAGAGAAAGGCGAAAGATCATGATCAATTGCAACTGCAAGTTTGAAAATGTTGAAACTACCCAGTATCATTAGTTTATAAATAGGTATATGGATTATGTTGTAGGTCAATTCACTGGTTTGGAAGCAGAGAACCATCAAATAGAACCTGGAACCTGCAATACAAATTAGTTCCCTCATTTTGTACACTGCAGTAGTCTATTTCCAACCTGAATAGACACCCCATATACCACTTTGGGTTCTATCACCACCTCCCGGAATTATTTTGCAAATTCCTAAAGAGCACAAAATAGGGTGCCAACTCAAAATAAGAGAGTGATATATTCAAAGCACAGATAAATCTTTCTGGCAGCTTGAGTTTCCACAAAGCAATGCCCACTAGATCGAAATTCTCTAAATTAAGCAACATATTCTAGAGCATTGGTGTCAATGGCACACTAAGGGCAAAGGGTCTCTAGAGTCTAGGCGCAAAGGCTCACATTTATGGAATATCAATATAATTTGTTTTTATAATCAATTTCCATATGCTAAAATTAGTAATAGAATAAGAAAGTCCAAAAATATAGCCTGGACAATAATAATATCCCCATAGTTCAACTAATAACGATATTAATTAACATACCAACACACAAACACACAAAAACAGTATTAATTTGCAAGTCAAAATACTATTGCCAAACTGCTCCCGGCAAAGATTAATATTCATCATCATCAACAACCAAGAGTTCATCTTATTCCACTTCATTAGATTTACAAGCTCCAAAGTCTTTTTCATCTTCAATTGTCTCTTCTAAATTAGCATCATTGTCAGCTATAAGCTCTAATGGAGTAAAACTAGAGGAACTTGCCGAAATGGATAAAGATCTCCCTCTTGATAAGGCATTCATTAATTCTAAATCTATATTGAAGTGTAGGCTTATTTACTTAACAGCTCTAACAAAAAAAAATCCTATAACTTAGAATCATATGTAGAAATAAATTTAAGCTTATTTCGATGACAGTTTTTTCATATGTTATCATTATCCAAGGATTGGTACTAAAGGTAACAATAATCCAAATTAATAATCAAACAAGATAAATTTTCAATTAAAAAAATATCTATGAAGCTCTAAAGGTGCATGCCTTGCGCCTCAAAAAAAGGCCCTCATCTCATGAAATACGCAACAACGAGATATGAGCAAGACGCTACACTCTACCACCAAGACTAAGAACACCTTTAACAACACTATTTTATTAACACCTGATCCCTTAATTATGTATCATGATGTCAAAATTAAATTGTATTAGATAATTTTTGAGAAAATTTGTGTTTGGAAAAAAATATGTATTGAAGGAAGGAAGACCAATATCTAACCCGCACATAAGTAGTGCTTGTGCATAAATAACAAAATGGGTGAGACTCATGTGTGGCATGAGTAATGCTAGCGCGTGAATAACAAAAGAAGTTGTACGCGTGTGCTGTAGAGGCACACTCCTATCTAAACTAACAGAATAGGCAACGCTCGTACGTGATGTAAGGGGCTCTCATGCATTCGTATGTTTTGTTTCTATGCCCGATAAGCACACGACTGATGCTCACATGTCAGCCTATACAAGTGATTTCTTTGTGATTTTGGATCATTTTTTGTTGAGATTTGAGAAAAGTGAGAGAGAAAAGAAAGAAAATAGAGAAGATGAGAGAGAAAGTGAAGGAAGTTCATTTTAAATCGATTTCATGATAGATTTTGGTAATATTTGAGTTAAGACAAGTGCATCTAAACCCATTTCTCCATTTACTATTGAAATATTTCGGTTATTTCTTCCCTATTTACATGCATGTTGTTCTTTGGTGTTACATCTCACTTATTTTAACATGCATGTGAAATTTTGGCTCTCGTTTATGAGATTTGAAGGCTTGTACCTACATTTATAAAATTTGTCACGAAATCATGAAATTTTCATTATTTGACATTGCATGTCATTTTATTCAAGTATATTAACAAAACAGTCTATCTTAAATTTGTAAGGACTATCTATTTTCCAAGTTTAGGAAAATTTCATGTATTCGTTATTTTGTTGTGGAGTTTAGAAATATAAAATCCATAAATTAGAAAAGTTGTGTTTAACTCTGTCTATAGGAAATAATATTAATCGACCCATCCACGTGTCTTGAATAGTGACATTCAGCCCAAGGCTATAGAAAAACATTTATAACCCAATTTTCGATATTTGACCTTTGCTAATGGTGTTCTCACTAAGTTCTTATGTATTTGAAACATATCTATCAATATATTGACACTTCTAGCATTTTCACGTCTGATTATGACTATCCTTTCTCATGTTTTATTCATATGAATCTACATACATACATATATAT
>JAODPA010125693.1:31581-45536 GCA_025585075.1 Nepenthes mirabilis
TATTAAATTTTACTTTGATAATCAATATAATAAATGTAGGTGTTACTTTTCCGAATGAGAAATAGGATCCCCGTCTTCCTATCCTAACCAATCTCCTTTTTTTTTTTTTTTTTTAATTTTTAGTTTTGTTTTTACAGTTGTCCAATAAAATTATTTCGGACAATCCGATAAATTGCAGCCCGGCTGGTTTGGCGGCTCTGGCGTCCTCATTTTCTTCGCACACCCCTGCCCGGGAAAAAAAACGAGATTATGAAATTCTCGGAATCCCCAAATTGTTCCTCTTACTATTGGCGAGTCTGAATCCCTAATCCCTCGACATGAACGATTCAATCCCTGATCACAAGCTCTGTGGCTTCTTACGCACGGTCCTGCGAGCGGTAACCGCATGTGATTTCGAATCCAAAACCCTAGAATTCGGAACTCTCTGTCATACATTCTCCAATGGATCTGAAGTCTGTTTCAAATCCGAAAACGGTGTCGTACTGACTACAATCAGCGATTGCGATTTGGCTGCTACAGACGACATTGCCGGTGCTCTGAGTACGTCTGTGGGTAGACAGAATGACGGAGGATCGGCGGGGGGTGGAAAGAGGAAGCAGAGGAAGGCTATGAGAAGCGTGATTCATCAGATACATTCTCTGGTGACCCACAAGTGCCTGAAGGTTGTGGCGAGAGTTGTTGGACTTGTGATTGGTCATCGAAGTGGTGGTGTTGGTGAGGTGTGGGTTGTGGTGTTGGTTGATGTGTACCTTTCGGTTTTGTTGTGGTCCGGCTGGCAATTTCCGAGGTCTGGGTCCAGGGCCGCCGCTTTGTTTAGCCACCTAAGGTTTGTTTCGTTTCTGACTCATTGGATTTCTGAATTTTCTCTTGTTCTTGCAATGGTTGTTTCTTTTTCATTCGTTTATACCTCTTCCTACGCCGAGGATAAGGTTTAAATGTAGAATTTTTAGCCTGGTCAACCGGCTTCTTACCCTCTTTTCCTGAAAGATGCAGCCTGCAGTTATGTTTTTTCCTAGAATGGTTGGAACCTGGTTTTTGTTTGGGAGTTTTTACCCAAATGTTGGAATGCGGGGGTACTTTCACAAATCTACCTTTCTTGTTCTAAAATACAATTTTTGAAAAGCCAGCCAGCAAAAGTCTGCCGACCAATAATTACACTTGCTAGCTGTGGCACATTTTTACCAAAGAATGTCTAGCGCGTTGGCATAGCGGCGCCAAAGCGGCACAGCCGCAGCACAGTTGTGCTTACCGAATGCACATTGTCTTTCTCCTCCTCCATTTGTCTGTCTAGTCTGTATAGGGTGCTATGTGTTGTTTCTATTTGTCTTTTTTTTTTTTTTTCAGATTAGATAAAGTTTGCCATTCGAGAAGTTTAAGAAGTGCAAGAAATGATCACCTGTGGATTTGATAGATTAATAATTGAACGATCTACTTACCTGAATTAGCATGCTGCCTGTGTTCACTGGAAGGAATGATTTGACACTAGGCTAAGGTATAATTTCCCTTGAATATTTGATCGTACTATTGCAGATATACATGGATTTGCTATATTCACCAAACCTATTATTCTGTACTTGTTTGGAAAAGTGAACTTGCTTGACGTATGCAAGTCATAGTTTAATTATTTGCTAATCACAATATAATAAAACTTCATGATATCAAATTGGTGTATTTGCGGTTAACAATACAATCATTGATTGATATGTTTATTCACCTTTGCCATTTTTATTGTTTTCTTCCTCACATAACTGAGAATAATTTTTTCTTGCAGTTGTGACTGGAAGGAGAGAGCTTCAGTTCTTAATCGTAATGAGACCTATTGCCAATATGTAGATGGAGATAATTCAAATATGTGGAACCTTGCTGAATGCCATGTTCTTGGGTGTAAGCAGCACTGCGATGTGACTGATTCTTCCAAGAGAAAGCAATTTGAAGTTTATGAGATCTTTAAGTGCATACCTAGCTTAACACAAGGGGGAAAGCGTGTGTCATCCAGACTTGGACCTAATGATTCTACTTCTGCATCTGGAATTTGGGATTTGACTGATGATGTCCTTATTAATATTCTAGTTGCACTTTGCCCACGTGACCTGGTTTGTGTTTCTGCCACTTGCCGCCATTTAAGATACTTGGCTGCATCTATCATGCCTTGTATAAAACTTAAACTCTTCCCTCATCAGCAAGCTGCAGTTGAGTGGATGCTACAGCGTGAGCGGAATGCTGGCACATTGGCTCATCCTCTGTACTTGGAGTTTGTAACTGAAGATGAGTTTTCTTTTTATATAAATGTTGTCTCTGGTGAAATTGTCAGTGGAATGGCTCCCATGATTAGAGACTTCCGAGGGGGAATGTTTTGTGATGAACCTGGATTAGGTAAAACTATAACTACTCTGTCACTAATTCTAAAGACACAGGGAACGCTGGCAGATCCTCCAGATGGAGTAGAGGTGATCTTGTGTACACATAATGATGATCAGAAATGTGGCTACTATGAGTGTCGTGGTAATAAATTCTGTGGTGGGACTATCTTGTCGCCTGGAAAAAGATCTTTGGGCCACAGTGATCGAAGAGGACAGTTCTCCCTGGACAAACTTATTCCTACGGACAAATTAAACTGCTGTACACCACAGGGAGCCATGTTGTTGAATTCAGATGGACAGAGTATGGCAATGGCACATTCTTTTCCTAAATTGCGTATGACTTTGTCAGGGTTTGCACAGACCACTCCAACATCACATGTAGTTAGGGGCACAAGGAGCTTGAGTTGCGTTAAGAAAAATCTTCTTCATATGTATGAAGGTGGATCTCCATATCCTCATGAACCATGGACTGGCAGAAATTCAAGCAAAAGAAGGAAAGTTGCAAATCCATATGGATTGCCATTCCAGAGCAAGAGGCAGAGGAAGGCTTCTTCGGATCATTGTGATTATAAAGACACTTGGGTTCAGTGTGAAGCTTGTAAAAAATGGCGAAAAGTTCCTGATGGTAGTGTAGCAGATGCTACAGCAGCTTGGTTTTGTAGTATGAATGCTGATCCATTATTTCAGAGTTGTAGTGTTCCTGAAGAATCATGGGACTATCGCCAACCTATTACCTATTTGCCTGGATTTTGTAATAAAGGAACTTCAGGTGAGCTACCACAAAATGTGGCATTTTTCACTAGTGTCCTACAGGAGCATTATGCCTTAATTAACTCTCCGACAAAAAAGGCTTTAACTTGGCTGGCTAGACTTTCTCCAGACAAACTCTCAGAAATGGAGACAGTTGGTTTGGTATGTCCTGGTTTACTGTCAAATGGAGATTCCCATGGGTTTCATAGAATATTTCAAGCATTTGGTCTTGTTAAGAAGGTCGAACAGGGTACCAGTAGGTGGTTTTACCCTCTAAGCATAGACAACTTGTTTTTTGACTTGGCTGCTCTAAGAATTTCTCTCTGTGAACCCTTGGATTCATTTAGGGTGTATGTGTCAAGAGCAACTCTTATTGTTGTTCCACCAAATTTAGTCGATCATTGGAAAACCCAGATCCAGAAGCATGTTAGACCAGGGCAGTTGCAGGTTTATGTCTGGACAGATCATATAAAGCCATTGGTACACAATCTGGCTTGGGACTATGATGTTGTTATAACTACCTTCAATAGATTAAGTGCAGAGTGGAGGACCCGTAAGAGAAGTGTATTGATGCAAATACATTGGCTTCGAGTCATTTTAGATGAAGGACACACCCTTGGTTCAAGCCTTAACTTGACTAACAAACTCCAAATGGCAGTTTCATTAACCGCTTCAAATCGTTGGCTACTAACAGGAACACCAACTCCAAATACTCCGAATAGTCAGCTATCACATCTGCAATCCATGCTGAAATTTCTTCATGAGGAAGCTTATGGACAGAATCAGAAGTCATGGGAAGGTGGAATTCTTAAGCCTTTCGAGGCAGAGATGAAGGAGGGTCGTGCACGTTTGTTACAATTACTTAGCAGGTGCATGATTAGTGCACGTAAGGCTGACTTGCAATGTATTCCGCCTTGTATCAAGAAAACAACATATCTCAATTTCACAGAAGAGCATGCAAAATCTTATAATGAGCTGGTGGTTACAGTTCGACGAAATATATTGATGGCCGATTGGAATGATCCTTCTCATGTTGAAAGTTTGTTGAACCCAAAGCAATGGAAACTTAGGAGTACCACCATTAGAAATATCCGGCTCTCTTGTTGTGTTGCTGGCCATATAAAAGTAACAGATGCTGGTCATGATATCCAGGAAACTATGGATATTTTAGCTGAAAATGGTCTGGATTTTCTCTCAGAGGAGTATGCTTTTATAAAGTATAACCTCACATATGGTGGTAACTGCCAGAGGTAAGGCTTAGGCTTTTCTGTAGTGTTACATGGGTGGTGCTTCTAGGCTATGTCAAATAACTACTAATGTTTTTCCCATTCATAGATGCAATGAATGGTGTCGTCTTCCTATCATTACGCCATGTAGGCATCTTCTGTGCCTTGATTGTATTGCTTTGGACAGCACAAGATGTACAATTCCTGGTTGCGACAGCTCATATGAGATGCAGCCTCCTGAAATATTAACACGTCCAGAAAATCCTAACCCAAAGTGGCCTGTCCCCAAGGATCTGATCGAGTTACAACCATCGTATAAGCAGGCAGGTCCAATATTTGTTGTATGATGTTGTTTAATTTATGTGTGTTGTAGACACATAAAAGATATTTTTTCTTGTGTCTGAACAGGACAACTGGGATCCAGATTGGCAATCAACATCTAGTAGTAAAGTGGCATATCTTGTCCAAAGATTGAAAGAAATTCAGGATGCTAATGTGAAGCATGGTTGCTCATTTAGCGATGGAAAGAATGCAGAAAGAGTTGATGATCTTGTTCCCTCATCTCACAGAAGACATTGGAATTCATGGTCACATCAGGAGACATGCATCAGATCCAGCAATGATTCTTGGGAGCCAATACCTGAAAAAATCCTCATTTTTTCACAGTTTCTGGAGCATATACATGTCATTGAACAGCAGGTATCCATAACGAACCTCATCGAAATCATTTCTTTAATTTCTCTTGCGGATTTACCATTCTGTTGTGCTGTTGTTGTCAGTTAACCTTTGCTGGTATTAAATTCGTGGGCATGTATAGTCCAATGAATTCCAGCCACAAGGTACATATATTCCCATTTTGTTTTCTGTGTTGAAAATTCCATGCTCTGGATAAATTTGATTCATTCTTTAATCATTCAGATGAAATCACTGACCATCTTTCAGCAAGATGCAAATTGTATGGTCTTTTTGATGGATGGAAGTGCTGCATTAGGTCTTGATTTGAGCTTTGTGACGCACGTGTTTTTAATGGAACCAATCTGGGATAGAAGGTAAAACTATTAGCTGATGTCAGAAATATTCATCTCTGTATTATTGTGAGTCTAGTCATGGAGCCATTTTTTTAAAGATTACCAGTTGAAGTCAATGTTGATTGATTACTGTTGATATTGTCCTGTTTCATGTATTTGGAATGTGTTTAGGGATTCTATTTGTTTCCATTATGTACTTGTAAATTTTTTGTCATGATGACATTTTTGTTCACCTGTTCCAGCATGGAGGAACAGGTGATTAGTCGTGCTCACCGGATGGGTGCTACACGTCCTATTCATGTGGAAACCTTGGCAATGCGTGGTACAATAGAAGAGCAGATGCTGGAATTTTTGCAGGTGGTGGTGGTTTGTTCCCTCTGCTTCTACAAATTCCTTCAATTGTACTAGAACCCTGAAAGTTCCTTTAGATGAGTTGACTCGATGATTGATATATTTGTTAAAAGTATGACTTCAAATTGGTTTTCCTTAACTTTTGTCTATGCTTCACTTACAGTTGGACAAACAAATTATTATTGTGGGGATTTTGTTTATTTCTTTTCTTATTTTCCCCTAGTTTTATGGGGAAGTTTGCATGTGAAGTTATTTAACTGTTCCTTGGCATAATTATATGCTCAGTGGTGAGGCCATTCTGGAGATTTGAATTATTGTTTCATTTTATCGAATTTGCTCTCATAATTTTGTCACATCTTGTGTATTTATGAAATTCTATAATTTTAGTAATCTCTAAGATATTTGTAAAATGTTATATTTTTCTTCCACCACTTCGTTATATTAGATCGTAATTAATTAGCAAATTATATTTATTTTCTAATTAACCTAAGAATAAGATGTCTCTATAGAAGGATTTTAATTTTTTTTATTTTAGTAGTAATGAATGAATGATATATAATCAATATGACTATTGCCTGTTTTTATCTCTTTTCTCCTTTGCTTCTTCTTCCCCTCCCCTCTCATCTGTCTCTTCTCCCTCCATTGTTGTCCTTTTTTTTTTCTTCTACTCTCCTTTTCTCTTCTTCCCTCTCTTTCCATGCATCAAATTTAATATCATTAACTAAATTTTGATTTTTGGACTTTCCCTAGTTCTCTGAAATCCACCACTTGTTTGAAGCCCCCACAAATAGTCTACCTCCTTTGCATAACAAACACACCTGCCACCAAGTTGCTGCTCAACATCTTGTCTTACAATGAGTCAGTGATGACAACCATTGCCAATGCCATTGCCACTTTTCCTCAACTAAGTGTATAAACTACAATGCTGGAGACAACTTAAGGATTGTACAAAAAAGCGATGGACTAGAGGAGTATTAGGATTCAAAATCAATGGGGTTGAGTTCCTATGCGTGAGAGCTGATGAAAGCTTTCTGGAAATTTGATTTATTCATTGATTTTATTATATATTAGAGATATCTAAATTTTTTTATTTTTTTAGTATCGTTAGGATGTCTATGAAAGATTATATTTTCTTTTCACTTTTTTCTTGTATGCTATTATTAATGAAAAAATTATATTTGTTTCTAAGTTAACCTAGAAGTAGGATGTCTCTAAGTAGGGATTTTAATTTTTATTGTTTTACTAGTTATAGATGAATGATATAATGAGAATGGCTATTGCCCAATTCTTTCTTCTTCCTTGCTTCTTTAGTTATCTAAGAAGATTTCTACATGTTAATTTTACTATTATTTGACACAAGCATGGTTCTTGGGAGGATTATGAGACCTTGACATCATGAAGTGTAATGCATGCATGTAGGATTAAGGGGTATGCTCAACCTGCTCTAGTCAAGAATGTGGTTCATTTGGGAGACACTTTGGGTTGTGCATGGATGATTCACGAAGAAATTATACTTATTTGGTTTGAAGTGTAAAATTGGTGCTGAACAGTCCAGGCCTTTATTGATTATTCATTGTTTGCCATATCATTTGGTATTTGATTCATTTTAGTGAAAAGAAGTGCTGCTCAGTTGTTACAAATAGATGCCTAGTCGTAGCTGGGAAAAAAAAAATTGAGTAATGAATAAATTCTTGCCAACGCCAAATCTGCTAGTAATAATAATGGATGATGACTCCTTTCCTCCCCATTTCATCTGAGCTCTTTCTTCCTGCTTATTTCCTCGTCTCTTTCCTTGTTCACATTTCTGCTTAGCCTTGTAGCTACTCTCTCTCTCTCTCTCTCTCTCTCCACCCTAATAACTTTAGAAAATGAGTTGCAGTTGCAAGACCCATGCCACTACTTTCTGCAATGCTTCCTGTCACTTAATGCCCACTGGTGAGGCTACCAGAACATTAGCATGTATATCTGTGGATTGGAGCTCCATAGATGGTTGTGGAATATAAAAATCATGCAAAACTTTGATACGCTTTCCAGGTCATTCCTTTTATATTTAATGCTGTTTCCCTCTATGGCTCCATCGGTTTCTTTAATTTATTTAATATAAGACATCATTGATCTGCTATTTTCAATCGCGCTGATATTTGCTTTTTCTTCATATATTGCTATTTTTTCTTGACAAATCTTGTTGGATTCATCTCTTTGCGTAGCACTTCGATCATCCAGTTTTCATATTTCCTGTTTCTTTATACAAATGTAATCTGCTTGGTTATTTTGTAGAATGCGGATGAGTGTAAGAAATTATTGAGGGAAGAGAATGGAGAACCAGAACATCAAGGTGCAAGAGCGCATAGATCATTGCATAGTTTTGCTGAGAGAAATTATTTGGCTTGCCTGAGGACAGTCCTAACTCATTCGAAGTTGTAAGGGCAAGTACTATCTTCCAGTTGCTCATGTTATTCTGTGCTGTATTTCTTGCGCCTTCTGGCTTTCCAAATTGTTGGAAAGTGGAATTTCTACTTCCTATCTGTTTCTTACACAGTTTATATGATCTTTAATTAAAATTTTTTTGTCTTTTTTTTGAATTTATTCTCTGCTTTTTGACTAAGTTAAAGATTTTTTGGGGGGCTAATGCTCCTAATTTGTTATTGTGACAGATGTGGAATGGCAAAGAATATACTTGTTTTTACTTCATCTCTGTTGATTGATTGATTTATTTATTTTTGTTGTTAGTTTAATTTAGGTTGTTTACAACTCTTGGACCTTGGACTTGATTACCCATCATGTCAACAGAGAACCGATTGCCAACTTGAGCCATCGAAATTTGGGTTCTTTGCATGGCTGAAAAAGGATCTATGAAACTGCTGCTGATTCTAGCAGGATCCACAAGCTGTTGCCAACTCACTTCATAATGAATCAAAGCACTCATACGCTTCTTCACACTCTCAGGCACTTCATAATGCCACACACCAATTCCATGTCAAACCCTGCACATTATAATACTGCATTTTCTTGCTTTTGCGTCTCTTTCATCCTGGAAAATTCTCTAATAAGAGTCTTTATATTCCACAACTGTTGTCAAAGAATAGCATAAAATGAACCGGGCTGGAATTTTTTTGTTTTTTTGTTTTTTGAATTATACCGACAAGAAATCAAACATCAAACAGGCTACTTCCATAACTTAACCCAAATCGTATTTGCAATTGCACAAATTCTTCACAATGTAATGTAAATCCTGGAATTTCAATACTTCGAAATAGCACCAATTGGGGCAACTGGCATTTCAATCCTCAAACTAAGAGAATGCCATTTCGAACAAATCCTCCAGAGCAGAAATCAAAATCTCCAAGTGCCTTACAAAGTTCTCGGGATATTCTTTGATGCCATTAGTTGTCACTTACCTGGTACATCACACAAAACAGCAAAATTTCATTATCGGTTAATGACATTGCGCTAATCAACATTTATACGGTAATCAAATTATCAAAGATCATGCCACAAAATCCAATTAATAATTAAACAGTCTAAAAATTAATCACCACGTTTTACCCTTGCAACTCTGATTATTACAATTAATACAACATAAATTACAGTATCAATAGAAAAATCCACTCTATAATTATGCGTCACTTGAGCAAATATTCCCCGAATATGCATAATCATATATTTTCTGAAAGACGAAACTTTCTAATGTAGCAAGTAAATGAAACTTTCAGCAATAACAAATACAGGCCGTCAACCTGTCCATCACGTAAGCTCCATTGCCATCCGTTGCACTTGTCACTAAAATTTAAAATGGAGAGGACATAAGAGTGTGAGTAAAGAGTTACTATCCATGAACATATAATGAGTAACAAAGGCCTTGTATGAGAAGCTCAAAATGCAACAAACCGGGGGCCAAATATGAAGAATGGAATTAATATAAAATAGAGTTTGAATGTTATAAGCGAAGGCATCAAAGTACTAATCTTGAAGGAAATACCATCAAAAGAACTCCCAAATGTATGAATTAAGGGCCGGTAAATTACTTCCATTGGTAGGATCAAAATAAAAATAAGGTATGCCTATAGACTATAACACTATAGATAGGGTTGTCAGCTGCTATTATATCTCATGAATGAGTTTTTTTGAACCGTCTATACAAAATATAGTGGATATTTCATATGATATAGTAACTGTGAATCATCTTAAGACAGAGAAAGAGAAGAACGGAGGAGAGAGAAAAAAGTTAGAGAATGGGAATCCAAGTGAGATTTAAAAATTTTTTTGATAATTTTAAATATAAGGTAAGTGTATCTAAATTTTCTTTCTCTCGTTGCTACACATTTTAAATTTCTATAAGCATTTATCGTTCAAAGTGCTCATACATATGATATTTTTATAATTATAGAGTTTAAACCTATTGCGTCCAGGGCCCAAGGTTGTACGGATTAGGGAGCCTTCGGATTCCTAAGCGCGGGGCTCTTTTGGAAGAAGGGTCCGGTCTCCGTCTCTGTGAACCTGGACCTGCACAACACAAACAATAAACAAGAGGTGAAAGGTCCGGCAGGATTTCTCCCACCGAGGCCGCTCCGACGCTCAAGTCAGCAAATTTCCGCAATAAACGGAAATGCGCACGCTAAAGGGGTGCGCGGAGAAATGCTGTGAAGCGTAAGAGGTGCTTGTGCGGTGATGTGGAGAAATGCAATGAGCAGGTGATGGAAGGCCTGGCTTCCTTGATGCACTGCGATGAGTGGCTAACTTTCCCGGTTGACGGGTTGAGAAGAAGGAAAGCGATTTGGTTGAATCCGTTAAAAGGATTGGAGCTTTTTGGAAGCTGAGTAAGAGAGCTCGAAACCAGAGTTGGATCGAAGTTGCAGAATCGCGGAATCCTTTTCTCTGTGGGGGTGAGGGCTCTTATAGGCCTCCCCCTGTTTGGACTCTTGGGCGCCAAAACGCCCGTTGCCTGGGCTATTGCGCCGCTGGTCGCTGTCGTGGACCGCCGGTCACGCCGGTTGTCCTGTTGCCGTGCTAGGCACGCTGCTGAGCGTTGTTGACCACGCCCGATTTTCCCTGAGCGGGGATTGGTTAGCCGCCTGCAGACGGCAGCGGGTGGCGTTGGCACTGCGCCAGCCATGCCTCTATTGGCTAGCCTTTCCGCCTTTTTCGCCTGTTCCCGGCGACGCATTTAATGCGCTGCAGGTTTCCGTTGCCTTCCTCCTTCGTGGATTCGCGCCCCAGAATTCTTGGGCTGGGCTGATTACTTCCTGTGGGCTTCCGGTCACCTTATGGGCCGCGACCTGCTTCGTGGGCCTGGGCCTGTCTTATGGGCCAGGACATGGGACCCAACACTAGCCCCCCATGCCTGGGCCGGCCAGTGGTCGGGCCTGGCATGTCCTCTGGGCCCATTTCCGCAGCCTCATACCCTTCCTCGTGTCGCGCCATTTTTGTCGTCTTCCCAGCTTGCGCCTTTCCCAGGAGCCTGGGCAGGCTTTTCAGGCGCTGCCGTGACCCGTCACTTCACCAGGCAAGATTCGCGCGCCTTGGGTTGCGTCTGACCAGTGGTCGCTGCTATTACCCGAAAAGACGTTTGCTGGATGGCGTGTTGCGCTGAGCGAGGTGATAGCCTGCGTCCTGCCCATAAATAGGAGGGTACTTGTGCGAGTGGAGTTCATGCCTTAGCAGTCGTTGGAGAGACGATGAGAAGATCCTGGCTTTCCCCGCCCCTGGTGGGCACTCGAGAAGGAGTTGGATGGATCATCCGAATGCCTGAAGCCCTTGTTGAAGACTGTTGTAGCCCTTGTCCTGCAGTTCGCCTTCTTTGCTAATGAGGGTGGCTCGGCCATCCTGCTATCGTCACGTGCTTCCCTCCGGGTCGTGGCCTGGGTGGCTCGCGCAGATCCTTGGAGGATCTCCGCGGATACCATCACCTGTTTGGTGACGGCTTTCGCAGGAGATCTCCCTGCGCGCCACGCCAGGGCGCTAGTCCCGGAGGGGCTGCGAGGTCAGTAGCCCTCCGTGGAGGCGGAGCTTATTGCCCGTCTCAGGCGGAGTGCCTGACTTCAGTGCTTCCTGGACCCCGGTGGATTGGATTCTTGAGACTCCCACCGGGGGATGCTCCTTGCTTCCCGCCCAGTTCGCCCGGCAAATTCCGACTGCTTCATCCGTCGGGATCTGGTGCAGATCACGTTCGCCGGGCTCTCCTGGGGCGAGGTACGGGAGCATTCCGGGCTTCGCACCGCAGTCTTTTTTCGTTTTTCTCGCAGCTTCATGGTTGCAGATCTTGTACTTTGTAAGAAATCATTGATTAATAAAAGAAGTAGCCACTTTTTGTCTTCAATTTTTGTTTCGTCTTCGTAAATGCTTTTCTGTTGCCGGGCGTTTTGCCCTGAGGATCCGCGTGTCGTCCTTTGGGAGCTTGCGGGGTCCCTGTCAATCGTCACGTCTCCTGGGACGGTCAGCGCATTTAATTTCTGCGTGGCCAGGAGACGCCGTTCCGTCTTGGAAACGCGCAAGTGTTCAGGGGCCTCCCACGTGGAGAATCCTCATTGGTCCTTCCTTTATTGCTTTCCGCCTTTGGGATTTGCCGCCTTTCCAGGAGAAGATTTGGCTATTTAAACACACCACTTTCTCCCGAAATCTGGCACGCCTTTGTACTTGTGCATCTACTGGCAATTTGATCTTCCTCTGTGTGTTTTTTTGTTGCGAAATCGATGGGAGACTCCTCTAGTGACACGGAGCACACCTCTTACGAGTCCGAGTTCGGCTCTAACGCCCCCGTGTCTTCTGGAGCCCACACCTCAGGAGGGGCTCGCTCTGAAGCCACGGTCGCTGGCCCTTCTCGGAGTCGGGGAGTTCCTCCGGGTTTCGAGGGGGTCCCACCGCGTCGGGGGGCTGCAGCAATCGAAATGGAGTGGCTGAGAGCCCGCGTTGCGCATTTAGAGAGCGCTCTGGCCGAGTCGGAGGCCAGGGCCACACGGCTGGCGGGTGCCATCGTGGGGGCGCAGGGCCGCATATTGGCACTTGAAGAAGAAACGGAGCAACTTGGGCGGCGACACAAGGCTGAAGTTACTGCGCTGCGGACGGAGCTGAGGTCGAGGCTTCGGCCGGAAGGAGTGAACCCGGCCTTGGAGCGGAGTTATTCTGACGCCGTTAGGCTTTGCCGAAGGCTAGCTTCACTGGAGGATCCAGGCTTCCGCGTGGGGGTCCTAGATTCTCGTAACTGGTCCGCCAAGACTCGTGATCAGTTGGTGGATTATCACGTTCAAAGTTCCTCCACCGGCCGCCGGGACCATTAGCCGCTTTCGTCGCTGTTGCGCTTTTTTCCTTTCTTTGCTAGCGTTGTAACAGAACTATTTGCCGTAATGAGAATCTGTTTTTTGCATCGTCTTGTCCGCCGAATCTTCTTGTTTCCTTTTTCTCTTTTTTTTTTTTTGCTTCGCGCTTATCGTGCGCGTCGTCAGGGGTTCTGCTATCGTGAGCCCCCATTTAATGCGGCGGCGCCAGCGTGGACCCTAGCCAGGCTGCTGAAGGGTCGCGCCCGTTAGCCTGGCGCCTAGCCATCATTGCAATCGATTGAGATTCTGCGGTGCGCCTTGATGCCACCACGTGTCTCAATCTCCGGAGGCGGTGGCGTTTCGGTTTCCCGCCTCTTGGCTTGGCGTCGTCTATTTAAACCAAACGTCGATCGCTTCCTTCCTTCCACTGATTTCTTCTCCCTTATTTACACTTTGTAATTTTCGAGAGACGTATGACAGCGAAGGTAGAGAGTTCTTCTTCTTCTCGTGCCTCCAGAGCTGTGCGCCATGGTGTTCTCAACACCACGTCCATTATGACTGAGGCGTACATAGCCTCTCTTAGGGTAGACTATGCGATTCCTGGCGACCTGAGTTCCCGTGTTCCCGGCGCGCAGGATAGAGCCAACGCCCCTCCAGAGGGCTTTATTACGGTGTACGAGTATCATCTGAAGGGGGGGCTTCATTTTTCGTTGAACTGCACGTTGCACGCAGTGGTCGAAGCGTTGGGAGTCCCATTGGCAAGGCTTCATCCCAATGCTTTGTGCTATCTAGTGTCTCTGTGCATCTTCGCTCTTATGCGCCAGTGCGCCTTCGATGCGAAGGCGGCCAGGATAATCTTTCGGGCCACGGAGTCGGAGGAGTGGGTATCACTTTCCCCCAAGGTGGGGTTCAACTTACGCGGCACCAATCCTGACTCCGTGAAGGGCTGGAAGGAGCGCTTCTTCTTTCTGTAGGAGCCTTCTGACT
>JAODPA010125704.1:0-17490 GCA_025585075.1 Nepenthes mirabilis
GCATATAATTAAATATATAAATAGCATTTCTTGGTTATTTATCACACGGCGTATAGTTTTCCTTTCTTCCCAATCCGAAACACTTTGCCAAATTGCCATGGCTTTTGGCCCCATATGATCTCATCTGGCCTTGTGCTTCCATTATTCATCAACGCATAACTCGATTGCTGTAATCGACTGAATCGAGGAAAACTTTCTGAAGAAATTTTGATTCTCTCTCTCTATTTTCCCTTGTTCGCTCATGGCAAATTCCATCATCGCAGATAATAAGGAGGCCTTAACACCAGAGGAAAACAGTTTCCAATACCCCAAAATTGAACTTGACGATTACGAACCGCGATTGTTTCCTCAGCCGGTAGTTGTTCCATCTTCTTACTCCATCTCATGCTTTATTTATGCTTTACTTTTTTCATGATTTAAAGAACCTGCAACTTTGCTTCGTTTATGTATTGTTTTTGTGGTTCCCTGATCATTGTATTTTCTTTTTTCACTTTTTCTCTTTATGTAGTCATCAACAGTACTGGGATTTCAGAAATTTTGTTTTTACGGATTATCGGCAGCATTTTCAAGCTGAGGATTTTTTTACTTTGAATTGCACGTTTCTTTCTGTTTAGGTAGCTTATTCCCCGATAATACGTAGATTGCCAAGTGAGAAATCATCCATTTCGTCGGAGGGAATTCAATTATCTTGTTTAGCATGCGAACTGTTTTGAAGTCATTATCTGGTTGGACTATTTAATAGAACTACTGAAATGATCTATGATTTTTAGTTTTTTCATATGTAATATGTGTAATAATAATAAGTCGTATTAGACTTTATAACTTTTTTCCGAATTGTCAGATTTCATCGGCAGAAGCATAATAAAGGCCTGGTCTTTACAAATATTGGAAAGTGATTTTTGGAAATAAGTTATTATGTGTTTTTTCTCCCAAAAGCATTTTTGGGTTTTATTTTTTAAGTTCCGAATTAAAACTTGTTTAAAAAGCCAATAGCAACTTGTAGAGAATTTCAATCAGTAGTGTAGGAAGCTTTTTGGGAAATCCAATTTGTTGTTATTTTCTAGAAGTTGCTTCAAATCTGTGCCAATCAGGCCCTAAAGCTCTTAAATGGCAATCAACTTGTGTGCAATCCATATGTGAGCTCTGGGTTGTATTAATTATTCTGTTAGCGACAGGATTGTTACCCTAGTACGCATTTATCATATTTGCATAAATTTGGTTATTTGAATTTGTTGATTTCATACTCAACATCTAAAGTGCTGAAGTTAATAAGATTGGAATTCAACTTAGAGACATTGGAGGACTTGAACTTGCAATGAATAGCTTCCCTGGCTTAAGAGTTTTGAACAACTGTCTTCTGAGATAATCCAAGGCAAATTATTGAAACTAATTTTGAATGGGAATTAGCTTGATGACTTTCAATCAAGTGAGTGGTCGATTGAATTGTTGAGACAAAACAGCTGAATATATTGAATTTGGATGAATGTGTGCAAAGATAGGTATTTATGAAGCATCCTTGTGTGTCAACAATTTATAACAAGTACAATGAGAGTTAACTGATTGTAGTTGAGTAACTACATCTACAATTTGAAGCTACAAGAGATTAGATTGTTGTCTCTCTGCTTAGGCTAGAGTGGGCATGTAGAAACCTTAAGATGAGTATGCAAATTTGTTGACTTGGTATGCATATGTGCAAAGATAGATGCCCATGAAGTGTCCTTGCTAGCTGAAGTCATGAAAACCCACGGTTGTATTGCATCAAGACGAAGGATGTTGACTTGCTTGACAAGCCAATTGAAGAGAAGGTGGTTTAGCTCTCTACAAGTTGGATAGGTGCAAGGCTCATGGCTTAAGTTGGGAGACTTCATTTGTTGTTTGAATGTCACTCTTATTCGTCTAATCCCTACGAGAAAATAGAGACATGGCACCAAGAATCATAGGCTTATAATTGAGGTGGGGCTTATATATAGGTTTTTGTTTGAAGCCTTTCCCAGTAAAATGAAGGAAAATATTAGGAGGGGTTCTTAAATGCAAGTTTGGATGTGCTTATGCCTAGGGAAGCCAAATGCTTAACACTACATTAATGTTAATGAGTGTTTTTTGGGAACCCGGGTTCGATGTAAACTATACTTAGATAGGAAGGTGAACATTTAAATTGGTAATTCCTCTATATGTGATTGGAGGGATGAAATTTGGATGGAAATGAAGGTGATGGATTTGGAAGGCCAATGCTATTGTAAGATTCCTTATTCTCATTGATGGAATATATTAGATGCTTCGAAGCTGGTGAAAGGTTGAGGAGGGGCACCAATCCAAGGGGAAAATGACTGACAAGGCAATTGTAAATCCCCATGCGACAACAGCTCATGGAAACAAGGACTCTTATGGACTTATTATTATCAAAGGAACTCTTCGCTTTTTTTAGGCCTAAAGAAAGACAAAGGTCCCAACGAGGGTTGTATGTTAGGCTAGTAGTTTGCTTGGAATGCTACAAATGATCATCTATCACCATCACTCAACACTTCTCTGAGACCTGTTGATGAAAGATGTAAGTTGCATATTTGAGGAAGGACTGTGAGCTTGTTTATTGAAGAGCTTTAATGTGGTCTTTGTTTATCTGGAGCACTCATTCACCACTCACCTTCATTTTGTGGATGGGACTGTTATTTTTGGTCAGTAAAATCAGCAAATCCTGAGTATTAGCTGCATCTTTGCTTTGAAGCTGTGTCATTACTGAAAATTAATTTTAGTAAGAGTGGGTTAATTCTTTTGGGTGATACAGTGAATTTTAGGGAGAATCAATATGTTTTAGGATGCATGGTTATGAGCTATTTCTATAATCGCCTTCCATGGGTTCTTTAGTTTATGAATGGGGCAGATTCAGAGTTCCTTGAGCTCTTAATGATTTGAGGCAAGCGATCCTCCTTCTTCACTTTCTTTGTTTGCTTCACAAACATGAAAGTTAACAACTGCACAATTGATAAAGGAGACCTAGCTTGTTTGAAGACTTTTAAGGCAGGCTATGTTAATTAAGGGGACTTATCCCTTGTCTCCTGTTTGTGGATGAAACCAATATTTTTTTGTGGTGTGATCTACGTTTAAGTTGTGGAATGAATGAGTAACTTCAATGGATGAAGTGAATGATAGGGGATCTTTTGGTGTTTCAAAACACAAGGCAAGAGAGCAAAATACATCATTTAGGAGTGTTGGAACCAGTAAGAGATAAGTTTGAAAAGAATTAAAGGATCAAAAAAATCTCAATCATGCAAATGGAATTATCAGCCAGTATATAGCATATTGATTTTATTGGATTTTAGGGAGATGACACAATATAGTTGCAATATATAGCCTTTTTGCAATATAATTCCAGCCATTTTCCCTGTAACAGCTGCTCATTTCTAGGAGACTCTTGGGCTATAGAAAGGAAGAATTAACCGAAAGGGGAGAACAGGAAATAATCATACAAATTAAGCTTTTTTTTTTTCCTGAATTGAAGCTATGAGTCTTTTAGGAGTATTGTTCTATAGTGTTTCTGTGGTTTTCTTAAAAAAATTAATTCTCAAGTTTTTTAGAAGAAATTTAAAGGAGGAAAGCTTCCCCAACCTGGGTGGCACAAATCTTGTACAAATGCATGAGAATTTCTTCTGGGAACATCTGAGAATGATTGGCAAACTCACTTCAAGTTTCATCTCCTTTTTCTTTTTTCTGGATGCTTGATTAGTATCTATTGTTGGCAGTTTGCATCCCTCCGATTCTCTCTCTCTCTCTCTCTGCCTCTCTCTTCTTCTATGCACAACTCCAACTCCTCAGTCCTTGACCATTCACATGCTCATGGCTCAAGTGCTTTGGGAAGCAAAAGATTTTGGGGCTGAGGAAATTGGTATGGGGATAGATTTTGATGTTGAGATGCACTTCATTTTTTGTAAACGGGAAGGGAGTTGTTTGGCTTTTTCCTAAATAGTGATTTGGTTCATGAACTGACGTGTTTTTTCTTTGCTGGGCATTATATGATGGTTTTGATTTTTCGGGGGCGGTTGAAAAACTCAAGTTATTGATTACAATTTCTAATTATATTAACATTAGACCATATCCTTAATAAAGAAAAAACAAATGCAAAAGAAACTACTCTTTTTCATCATTAGAATGCTATTAAATGTCCTTTGATCCTTTTTTTTTTTTTTTTTTTGAAAAAAAATTACATATTTAGAAGCACTTTTGCAATTAAAATAACAGGTCTGCAACACCCTGCTTCGACAAGACTGAACAACTACTGCAATTTTGTTATATGCCCCATCTCATTTTTGTAGCCTCCCCTAGTATGTATGCCTTTTGAATTGGTAAATTTGATCTTATTTATATTTCTTGGATAAGAAGCATGAGATATTTATGTTGAGAAGCATGGAACTGCTGTTCTGGGGTAGGCTTGGCCTATTAGGAAAAAATTCCGTGATCTCAGAGTAATATCTAGTGATAGTTTGAGCTGTTACTTTCCTTCTCCTTCACAAGTAGATCTATTTGAGACATGGGAATATACTTGAACAACCTTATTGAGATCATTTATCGATTGTCATTTTGTGTTTGGTCTTGGACTAAGAGTCTTTTTTGTCATAAAAAATGTTAACCTTAAGATTTGTTGTCTTCTTTTAATTATTGTTCTGCTGGATTAATTTGATTCGACTGATGCTGATGTTTAGGCTTTAAAAGCAACTGAGGAATGTGGAGAGAATAGTAATTCAGTAACAGCTGACAAAGTTGATAAAGAAGAAAAGAGTGAACAAAAGGATCATCCAAGTGAGACCCCCTCAAATGCATTGGTTCATAAAGATGCCTTAACTTATTCAGGTGCTGGTTATCAAAATCAGGGTAAATATTTTTTTTATGACTCCCCGCATCTTGAGGAAACTGGGGTTTGGATACCTGTCTCAGTTCCACCTATGTCAGACAATGAACATGGAACATGGGGTAGTGGTCTTTCTATGAATGGTGATTACTTCCCGGATGGAGACTTGGGATGGAATCAACTCATTGGTGAGGATAAGGAGCTGACTATGTGGGACGTGGTTACCGAAATGTTATTTGTGGCTGGTGGGAAAGTGAGGGCTCTTGCTTCTGGCGATTTTAATAGACGTCAAATGTCTTGGATATCTGCTAATCTCCTAGACCAAGCCTGGAAGGAGATGGCTCAAACTCTTAATGAGGTAAATTTAGCTAATGTGAATGAGATTCTTGAATCAGAACCACCAAGATGGCTTCCTGACAGTGCGGCCTCAGCCTGCATGCTCTGTAATGTGCGGTTCCATCCTCTTATATGCTCAAGGCACCATTGTCGCTTCTGTGGAGGATTATTTTGCAGTGAGTGCTCAAAAGGGCGAAGCCTATTGCCTATCAAGTTCCGTACTGGGGACCCACAAAGAGTGTGTGACGTATGCTGTGTGCGCTTGGAGTCTGTCCAAGCATATTTGATGGATCAAGTAAGTCGAGCTGCTCAGTTGCCAACCCATGATTTGACTGACCTTAGTACCTTGAGATCATGGTTTAATTTTCCATGGGGCCAGTCCATGGAATATGAGATATACAAGGCCGCAAATATCATTCGAGACTATAATAAGGTATTTACCTGTATGATCACTTCTGATTGCTGCATTACCTTTTTAAGTCTTTTTTCCTTAAAATTTGTTAATTCATTTGTTCGGTTTGGATTTTGGGGGAGGGAAGGCTTACTTGCTTCTGCAACTTCGTGTGAGCTTTAAACTACTGTGAGCCTGTTGTCTGATCACGTCTGCATAAACAAACATTAAGTAGCTTCAAACGGTTTAACTTTCTCTATTAGTCTTACTTGGTAGGATTCCAAAGTCCTAGTATGTGTTTATAAGCAAACATTTAGGGACGGTTGTTCTCTTCTAATGCTATACTTGTTAGGCCACTGACATTCTGATTCTGTAGTTGGGATTACTCTAATGTGCTGGCCTAAGTATATACTTTTTCCATCTATGTGATCAATGGAGAAGATAAAAGTCAAGTGCCTTTAGGATGAAATAAAAGATTTCCACAGCATTTTTAAATATTCATGTTTGTCAGAGAATGATGGATTTGTGTTTGCTAGAGTAGAAAGATGTCTTACTTTAGGGTTGAAAGTGAAGCCAAGGTTAAAGTCAAAAGTTACCGTGGATAAGCGACTATGATGAAAGATGACACAACAAAAAAAAAGCCTGGTGGAGGAGATAGATAGGTAAAAGTGACTAGCGGTCAACAAGGCAAGTGGGGACTCTCAAGGAGGAGACATTGTAGAGGGCGCTAGTTTGATTCTGAAATGGAATGCTTGTTAGAATTATATTTCATGGAAGAATGACTTAGGAAAAACTCCCTTTTATGCCCACCTAAAACGTGTGGGTGAATATTTAATGAAGTTCACACATCCTGCACCAATCGATCTTGTGTCCGTTACTTGCCTGTTCAACTGCTTGTCTTATTTATCTTTTGCTTCAGCGGAGTAATATTTTAAGGGATAATGTTTGAGGGAATTTATCTTTATATTTATTTCAATTTGTCTTTTACTAAATGGTGGACTAAATGCTCAGGTTGGTATCCTCTCGAGGGAAAAGTCCATTCCTGATGCTATTTTAAGGCAAGCCAAAGGCCTTGCAATTCTTACTGTTGCAAAGGCTGGTGCAGTGATGACTTATAAAGTAGGTACAGGCCTGGTGGTTGCTCGGAGAAAAGATGGGTCATGGTCTGCACCTTCTGCTATTTGTTCCTTTGGTATGGGCTGGGGGCCTCAGGTGAGCTGCTTTTCTTGTTCATTTCTACTATTTAAAGAGGGATTTGCAGAGTATCATACCATAGGAGTATGCTGTTTGCTTTTCTTAAATTATTCTTTGTGTTCTTTAGGTGATTTAGTTGTCATGGGAAAAATATTTTTCTTTCTCTTAATACCAGAAAAATGCTTGTAGTAGCCTATGATTTGCAGTTTCAATTAGTTTTGAATTGATGGCTCCATTTGTTATCTTTCCTCGAAGTCGATGTGATTTTATAATTTCATTTGAAACTTCTAGATTTGTATTTGAATATCTCTGTTTTTTCACCTTTGTTGGTGACGGAGTAGATAGGAACTGTTGACTACATTTTGACATTAAGCTTGTCATGTTTTAAATATTTCTCTAAATAATGTCACTTTTTGCAATTTGGATAATATCCTAGAATCTAATGTCTAATTTTTCAAACATAATGCCCAAAGCCTATGGGTCATTAGTCTTGAGGACTCTCTCATAGGTTGCTTCAACATTCAAATTAGTGTTAATTTTTCTGGGAGTGGCGGTACTTTTCTGCTGGATTTTGATGTCTCATTTTAGTCACTTTTCTTCGGTTTTGGTTTTCTGTGAGCATTACTATCTCTTGATTTTTTGGGCTGTTATTTTTTGTGGTGTTTGCCAAGGAATTTTTTTGGTTGTCTAATGGATCAGGAGTTTTATTCTCCTTTTTGTAATTGTAAATATCTCCTATCTCCTATTGATTTATTCAACGAAAATGATTGTGCTGCAATTGAGAAATATTTAAATTGCCTCTTGCAAAATTTGCAAAACCTTCTGCAATCGTATGTAATGTGGAGATCTAAGTGGCTTGTTCTGCTAAATGTGGGAATTGTTATTTTTATCATTATTAGCAGTTTTTAATTGATTGAAAACATGTCTAGTGTGATGGTGATGGATTGATTCGACAATATGCTTTGAACATATGTATAGGCAGGGGGAGAATTCACAGACTTCATCATTGTGTTGAGAACGACAGATGCCATCAAGACATTTGGTGGAAACGCTCATTTCTCTTTTGGTGCGGGCATTAGTGCTGCTGTTGGAGTTGTTGGACGGGCTGTCGAAGCTGATATACGTGCAGGTGATGGAGGTTATGCTGCTTGCTACACTTACAGCTGCAGCAAAGGTACATTGATACTCCTTGGCCTATTCAAGGTTCATTGGACAGCTCACTGGTTCATTTACAATTCTACTCGCAAGCATATATATANTGCATCCTCTATATTATCCTTTCCAGCTATTGTGAAGGATACTTTTCCCCCTCAGCGTTTGATTAAAATGCCCAAATTGCTAGAGAGTTTCTCCTTCATCTTTGTGTCATGAATATAATTTTATTCAATTTAGTACAATATATTTTGAGAGTATAAATAATTTTAAATTATTTTTTATTACCTTATCGTTTCTTGTCTCCAAGCACCGCTAACCACCCGCCTTTCCTAACAGGTGCTTCATTTGATTTATGTTTCAATGTCTGAATTATCTTTGATGTCCTCCCTGTATATTATCGTCCATAGATATAACTTTTAAATGTTTACGTATATTATCTGTTTTAGTGTAACTTCACTCAACGATCTTTGGATTCTTTGAAAACAATTTGATTCCTTCTCGATCGATAAGCTAAATGAATGCTAACAAAATCTCGATTTCTCTAATCTCCCAACTGATTTTTCAGGTGCTTTTGTGGGGTGCTCCTTCGAAGGCAATATCGTTACAACCCGTGCAAACAAGAACTCTCGATTTTATGGCAGCCCATCATTGAAGGCTTCTGATATACTTCTCGGTTCGTTGCCTAGACCTCCCGCTGCTTCTGTTCTTTATAATTCTCTATCTGATCTGTATCAAAAGCTCGAGAGATGATTCTTTCCCAAGCACAATCGTCTCTCTATATTCGACTTCAGCATCTCTGTTCTTTCCTCGGGTCAAAGTGTTCGATACAAGCGTGTGTTCGTGCAGTACAAATCATGACGAAATCAGTTAAGCTGATTCATATGAATGAATTATTGATTGCTGGATTGCCTGAAACATGCCTGGCTCTGTAGATATTGTAGTATATAATCATCTGATTGAAATTTGTCCTTGAAAATTTTAAAAAAAAATGTATAAATTACTGAAAAAATGTAAAATAAAAGAGTCTTGAATCATCAATTGATTTACAACCATTATTTGTTGCACAATTCTCTCTTTCTCTCTCTCATATGTTGTTCTAAACTGTGTGAAGATGTTCCCACATTGTATATAATAACAAAGATCTTTAAGTTTCATCTAGTAGGGTCGATTATTCGGATTTGGGTTTGCCTCTTTCTGAAATTACAACGGTTGATGTATTTTTCAGCGACGATAATTTGCATGGGTTTGAGAAAGGATCCCTCAAATATCAGATAATTGTTGTGAATTAAGATCGAATGCCGTTAATATACCACTGAGGAGACATGAAGGAAAAAACAAATAAAGAAATGTTAGAACCGACTCTATACATAGAGAGTGAGTTATAGATTAGTTATAAATAGATAGATAAGTTGCATTACTCAATAAGAAATTACTTTTGGTTCAATTAGATGGTGTAATTTTTATTCAGCTTTGTTTTGTTCTTCAAAATTAACTTACATCCGTCTAGTTTAATGAATTTGAAGCAATGTTTATGAAAAATAAGTGTACAAATTAAATTAAATTAAATTACGAGAAATTGATTTTCTTTTAACATCCCAAACCCAATTTGACAAAATTTTCAGCTTTAAAAAAAATTATAGATTGATGTTTATCTAAAAAATCAATTCAAGCCTTGGATTTAAGTTGAACCTATTCAGATTTTATATCTGGATTGAGTTTATACAGCCCTCAGATCTGAGCTTGTGTAACTCAAATGGCATGTTGGAGCCGATACCGAGAAAGCAGTGGTGGAGATAGCATTCAACAGAGATGAGGTCGGGCATCGGCTAGTGCCATCCCATGGCAGGGGCAGCTGCTGTGCATCCAACAGCAACCGGCATCAGCAAGCGCCATCTAGCTGGGGTGGCGACAGGCCTAGCATTGCCCAAGCAGGTGCTGGGCAACAACCAAGGGCTGGCACAGATGCAGCAAGACTAGTACCGGTGGCGGTGGGCTAGGTTGCTACTGCAGCAGTGGGAGGGAAGCGCCTAGCCCATGGTGGCTAAAGGTGCTAACGCTGGCCTTGGCACAGGCGGCTATGGGCACAGGTGCCGGTGGCAGCTAATAGTGTGCCGGTCACCTCTCTTTCTCACATATAATTGTCTATTTATCCACATAAATCCTTAATTTTTTTCCCATTGAGGATATTTAATTTTTTTTCATCTGGGTCCCCCGTCGCGAATCTCTTCAATGGAATCCAATATAGATAAAAATTATATATAAATGAATTAAGGTAAATGTTTTTATTAACCACGGTGACATTTCTATCTGAGATTAAACATTTTTTACTATCTTTTTGTATCAAAAAATAATGAAATAGTTATTTAAAATTTAGTCTTAAAGTAGTGAATTTTCATGTCAACTTCTATAAAATCATTTTCTTTAGTAATCCCACTTGGACAGAATCCTAGATCTTTCCCTGCATAAATTGACAGAAATAAGCCTCAAGCAAAGGTCGGTATCAAAGTTACACAAAACATGTAATATTAACATACCAAATTCAAATTTTGAATGGGAGAGGAAGCCCCCAAATTGAAATCCACTCAAAAACGGTAAGAATCATCTGACCCATACTTACTACGGAAATTATATGGGTCAAACCTCGGATCCTCATAATTCATGGCCTTGACATCAACCGGTTTCGGCTCCTGCCCAAGTGCTCCAAGCCCGACCTCTCCACTTCTATCTCGGTGTCGATGCTTTGTTCTTTCTTTCTGGCTCTTTGGCCTTGCTTGGTTGCCGTGGCTAAGGATCTCGCTCGATCCATAGATTTGGGCAAATTCATGTCGTTTGGATGACCTGTGCTTGACAGATGGAGGAGAAGGATCCTTCAAATAGCTTGTTTTAACATTTGAAACCTTCATTTCTGAATGTTTAGCAGATTGAAGCTCCGCTTCATCTTCAGGCAGCCTGAGGGAGTCCTTCATGGGTGTCAGGCCTTTCCTCGAGCTGAGACGTCGGAATCGAGAGGGAATTAGGAAAAGAAATGCACTACCCATTGCTTCTAGTGCGAGCTTAGAAAGGTCAATTATCAACTGCCCGAAAGAAGGCCATCTGGCAACCGGTTCCTCCATGCTCTCGACAATCGGAGTTTGTTTCATATTATTTGGTTCTGGAAAGTCCGACGCCGAGGGCTGTGGCTGCAACATTACACAATTAGGTGATTAGTACGACTGAAGCTAATAAAAGGACGGGCTTAGAATGGAAAATGGTATTTTAAACTCATAGCCTAAATCCAACTCATGATACTTCAGCTTGGATAAAACTTCAATAGTTCGGGTTATACATAAACTCAAACCCAACCAAGAACAATTTTTTCCTCTTAAAGAAAAATTACAAGAATGGCCAAATTTGTGAAGTTGCTAGTAAATTAACTCAAAACACAGTTTACTAACAAATATTCACATTTATGATCCATTGAATATAATTCAGCTCAGAAAAAATACTTCTAACTATCAATTGAGAACGTAAATATTAGAATCACAGATTCATAAGGTAACTCAAGCCTCTATGGTTTCTCCAAGAACCAAGAAATTCATCATTTCATTCTTAAACGGGAATCTACAGATATGAAACAAAATAAAATACAATGTTTAGGTTCATACTAATATATTACTTTATATTATATTATTTCATTTATTACATTTGGGTCGGATTTGGGTTATGGCATAGTAAACCCGAGCCTAGTATAAAGTTTCGGGTTTTACCCAAACCCAAATCCGATCAATTTGTGTTAGTGTATCAGGTTTAGGTTTTTCTGTCATTCCCTACCCATGGAAAACTGTGACTTTTTTATATCCTAATGAATTGTTGAAATAAGTAATTTCATTCGAACATGTGCCATTGTGTAATATCAACATTTGGTCTGCCAACAAGCCAACTAACCATAAAAAAGAATATGGAAAAATGGCCAAAGTCTCCTAACGTTGACACTCTACACTAAGAATTTCATCACACTCCTCACAATAAGAATTTCATTTGGATAACTTAAAAGGCGAGGATTATGAACACATTAAAATACGTTGTACTCGTCTTATACTCCTATCCATCCAAATTGTCAAATAAAATCCTTATCATTAGCAGTATAAAAGTATTCTAGTGGGTCCCATATATGAAAATATTGGCCGATATTTAAAATATCGGTCAAATGTGTCAATATCAGGCCCCCGATACAAATATTTCTCAATACTACGACCATATTGTGATATATAGCCACATTAGTGACCCATTGCCGGATATTGGACGATAGATCCCCATCAGCTTGCTATTCTCAAAAAATAATTCTTCTAATATATCACATACTAATACATATTATTCGATATGTCCGATATTGATATGGTCATAACCAATAACGATATGCTACCAATATATTCATCCATGACAGGTCCCCATGCTAGCTAACTTTCTGAGTTCTCCATTCTCGTTACCTATACCCGAACAATCAACGATCCAGGTAACCTTGGACAAGACCTTTCAATACTAAACCAAAATAAATTCTCAAGGAGAACCAAAACTTAGTACCAAAACCATTCATGAGTTCATTCACAAGCAGCAAGGATCAAAATTCAAACCTAGTAAGAAATATATACATTGTCCACTAACACGGAACAAGCAAATTTTGGAAAAAAAACTACCATTACAAAATTGTTCAGTTGTGCACATCCATATATTAATATTGGCTCTTTGGTATCAATATTTCTTGATACCATGACAAAATTGCAATTTGCCGGCATATTAATGATATACCCAATAGATTGACCAGTATTTTCTACCAAGTTATGATTCTAAGATAATTTTTTGCATCCAATATGTCCATCTTGATGTTTTCATCCATGATCATGATCATGCGGGCAAACTTCCTGGCCAGAAGTTTTAGTTTTTTTTTTTTTTAATTTATATTTTGATAATTACAACAAATGGAGCTTTTATTTTAGTTTATACAAGCAAATTTCATGTGTTTCCTCATTGAAAGATGCTGAAATTAGAAAGAAATTACCAATATACAACAGAGGAAAAAGCTGAAAATTCTCAATAGTTCAGATTTATTATAAAGCTAAAGGACAGGACTTACCATCCTTGAAAAGAGAGAAGGTCCTAATCCCTGTTGAAGCATGCATGTAGCAAATCCGACCAGTATAGCACCAATAACCATAAAAATATCTGCCAGCCCAAAGAGAATTAACCAGTTAGGGATTTCAATGCAGATATGAATATTCAATATATGAAATGTGCAGTCAACTCATTACATTACTTTCACACTCGTCCAATAACCACAATAACAGCAAATAGGACTGTTATGAAAATTGATGAAAGAAAACAACAATAACACTTAATACAAGCCAATATGGACAGAAGAATCAGCATATGGCCTCAAAAGCCATTAGAGTCCTAGCATTTTCCTACCAGTAATGGTTTCATCTTGACAACTTGAACAGTAAAGATTATAAGATGGGTTAATTACATTTTAATGTGTTGTCATAATTAGAGCGGAGGAAATGGATTTCAGACCCACGAACCACTAGAGGGGGTGAATAAGTGTTTCTGCACAAAAGTACAAATTTAAAAATAACAACTTCGATACACGTAATAGAGTTGCGAATCTAGATATCATTCCGTTCATAAGCATTCACAAAATGCTGAAGAGTTGAGAACAGAACATGGAGACGAAGGGAAAACTCCTGAGGAGCCCTTTTGGGAAAAAAAAAAACCCTCCAGCTAAGATTCTCCACACACCAGAGGGGGCTTTTTGATAGTTTTCAATTCATCATAGCAACATTGAACTAGATATATGTCACAGGTCTACCAAGATGGGGTATTCAATGAGGATATAAATCTAATAATCAAAGTGGGCTCTATCGGGTGGAAAAGTACATTGTAATAGGTGCATAAAAATCAAACTTAAAAAAAAAAAAAAAAAACACTTATACAAGGTGGCCACTATGCCAGCCATGCTGTAAGGTCAAAAGTGTTGAGTACCAAGAAGTTCAAGAAATGACATTGGTAAAGAAGAGTTATTATATAGGATTTAAATGATATTGCAAGGAAGGAACAGTGGCGCCAATAGAAGGGAGGTTATCTAGGGCAGCTATACAGATATGTGAGGCAGTAGTAAGTTAGCAAAGAGATACAGGAAGATGAAAAAAAGAAAGAAAGAAAGAAAGAAAACCATCAAGCATGATCTTATGTATTTAGATTAGTAGTAAATTGAGTTGTGGTGAAAATTCCATATGGTTGCCCGCACTGAGTGGGAAAAAGTATGGTTTGGTTTGGTTTAGTTATCTAATCAAATCAAACAAAAACAGTTTCCATGCATAAATTTACTATTGTACTCATTATTCATGTCCATAAGCACACCATGCAGTATTAGATGCAAGATTCATGACTTAGCCATTAATGGTCACAGCAATGTTGACAGCATGTTAAGTTTCTACAATTTTGACTGTCAACCTAAAGCTTTAAGTACTAAAGACTAAAAGAGTATAGAGAAACACAAGATATCAGATCCTAACCTGTTCCTGAAATTGAACTGTAGGAATAGTCACAATCTTCTTGGTTAAGAGAAACTCGTCGAAGCGCAGCATTCCCTCTATCAACAACTAACAAAGAACAAGTAGGACGAACATATACCACATCAAAATCTGAAGAGAACTTTGCATCCTCGCTTGGTCCATCTCTGTACCCTGCAATGTTAGATTTTCCTCCAGCAATTGTTGTCACTCCTGCAAGCATTTCCTTAACTTTATATGAATTTGAGTTAAAGGTCAACAAAGATATGCTTACTCATGGAGAAAAATTAAAAGCTGTTTACACTTCAACATCCTTAACATTGGAACAAAAATAGGCTACCATTACTCATGCGGACTAGCACATAAAGCCGCAACCCACAAAATATAAAATGAGGTCTTCTAAGAGGAGAAAGATGGCATAAAAAATGAATAAAGGAGTTCCCAAGGATAGTAAATGCATCAGGATGATTGGAACATTCACAAAGGCCGATGCTGAAATTTTAAATATGCACCCAGATTTTTCGAGCTTCCAGGTTCAGAAGAAGAGCCTTTAAATCCAGGCCCAGAAGAGTTGAAGGGGGGTTTCTATTTTGGGTTATTCCCCCTCTGGTTGAGCTTTGACTTCTCACTAAGAGTATGATGGCCCTCTTGTTGGTGACTCTCAATATTTCAGTAAGTGAACCTCTAAGCAAACTATAAGAATTGATGGTCCTTTTTTGGTGATTGAGTCACAACCTAAATGAGTTATTCCCTCAAAGACTATCTAAAGGTTGAGTAATTTCATTTGCTATGTGAGTGATTCCCCAAATTACTATATGTTGTGTTACCAAAGTTATGCAATCTATCACTTTTATTTTCTCTTTTTATTTTTATTTATTGATTTAAGTTTGCAGTATTTTCTTCTTTTTTTTTTTTTTTTTTGTACTGCATCTATTACAATGGTCATTAATGTCTATACCTGCTTCTCCAATCTTTCGAATGGCAAAATTTTCAGTATCAGCAACATAAACATTTCCTTTATCATCAATGGTTACTCCTTTTGGATGATTGAAGCGAGCGTCACTTGGCTTTCCATCCACATGTCCTATCTTACCCTGAAAAGATCCTGCCACCAATCTTGCCCGACTATCTGTAAAAGGAATATGAAACCAGAAGCGGATAATGCATATAATAGAAGAATCAAATTGCTCAAAATAGACCATTTACAAAACGTTTTCACAATCAATCATAGGATATTGGAACCACTAGATTTACGATAATAAGCAGAAGTTAACAGTTTTCGTGCTTAAAAGAAAGAAACAATGATAACATGTCAAACAGACGACTCTTGTATCAAACAAGAGTTGTTCTGATTTCAAAAGAGCTTTAGTTTGCTACTTCCCTAACCAAGATACCATGTAACCATGGAATCAAAAATCGACCAATATGCAAAAAAAGGGCCCGATATATATAAGTATCAGGCTCCTAACACTAACATTTTTCAATACTGCGAGAAAGTCGAGATATGCCCAGATTGGTTATATATTACAATATATTGACAAAAACATCCTATATTTTCCGATATAACAACTACATTTGGCCTAGTTTTCCATTCCCCAAAAAAATTGTGATGCACAGACGGAAAAATAGGGGAAGTAGAGAAGAAGAGATCAGGGAAAGGGAAAGAAATAGGAGAAGGAAATAGAGATTACCAGATAAGAAAGGACAATCACAACTTTTAATTTTTATTTAATTTTATTAATGAATACTCCAACAATAAAGTTAAGAACCTTATATAGAAACAGCTTACTCCTAGGTTAATTAACAATTTAAAATAAGAAAATAATTTAAATATAATATTTCTAATATATTATAGGGCTATCATCTTTGATTATTTTTTTATCTTAAAAGCATAACCATTGGATATTAATCCAATGGTTATGATTGGAGTTGTAGGGGCTACTTCTCCTCGGGAGAATCAGCCCCCCTCAACTCCTGATAGGATACTAACATCCAAGTTGACAAGCTAATTCAGCTACTGAAATATAAACAGAAGAAGAATATTTGAATGGAAAATGCAAGTAAATAGGGAGAGCAAATCAAGGGGAAGGAGAACATACACTGTGAGAGTGGCGGCGTGATTCGAACAATATTACTATTATCGCAGTCGACGGCGAAGAGTTCCCCATCCTGAGAGACCCTAATTGAGTAAGGCACAACTCCAAGCGCATTCCCCTCTACAACTGTCTCCACTAAGTATCCACTTTCAAATTGGATTACATTTCCATCTAGTAGCAAACAAAAATCCCTCCATAAACATCAGTTAATTCATTAATCTCATTAGCAAAACTAGAAACATCGATAACTAAACCAACCGATTCTTCGATTCAATAAAGAGCACTATCTCAGCATCCAAAAGAGATAAATTCAAAGTACCTGAATGGGTTGATTTGGAGGCAGATTTTGTCCATTTCAGAAGCGAAGAAAAGTGCTTGACTACTGGTCCTGCGCAATCGGAATTCCACTAACAATACTAAAACAAAAACCAAAACACGCATGGAAGTGGGGAAAAAAAAAGGAAAGAAAACAAAAGAGAGATACCAGCAGGAGCAGCATCAGCTCGAAATCGAACAAGAAAAGTGATTAGAAGAGTTGAAAAGGTCAGAAACAGAAAGGGTTTTTTCATGGGTGTCGTAAAAATGCAAAAATCTACTGAACTCGCTGAATTCTAGGGCTAGTTTTTTGAAGTGCATGAACTACTGAAGCAGTCAGTGTTTAAACCTTCAACTTGTTAAAGACTGAAAGAACTAGAGGAAAGCCATCCCCTCTCTCCCTCTGTGGAGCTCTGAACTGCAACACAGCTCAGCTGGTTCAACATCAACGTAAAGGAGGTAATCAAACGGCCACAAAAATCACTTCTCCAAAGCCTTTTGGCTTTTGAATAGTTTCATACTTTCACCATCTTTTTCCGTAACAAAGGAAATGGGCGCATCGGGCCGTCAAAATATTATAGAGATGCTTTTTAATTATTATTTAATATTTAAAAATAT
>JAODPA010125715.1:0-17488 GCA_025585075.1 Nepenthes mirabilis
CTATGGACTATGGCCCCGTATGTCGGGTTAAAGGCATTACCTCCCGCCCCGGGGAGCATGAGGGGATACGGCTTTAGGTTGTGGGGTAGCACACAACCCGTCCTCAATGTTGTCCGCTCCCGTCCGGTCCCTAAAGATGATATGAATTCTGAATGATTTTGAAGAAATTTTCTGAAGACAAGATGAAAAGAATATGAACCAAGAAAAAACGATATGATGATTTTTATTATGCTATATTATGATCTATAATTTGATTATATGTATGCTTGTGTTTTCTGCATATGAGTATCCTGCTGGGCTTTGTAATCACTCTTGCATATTTTCAGATGACAAGCTTATGGAGGACGAAGTTGAGTAGAGTCCTATGGTGTAGCTGCATGTTTAAGCTGGCTGGAGCAAATATTTGGAGTTTTGTTTATTTTGTTTGAGGAAACTTGTAATATTGATTCCGCTGCTTATGAATGTTAGAATGTTTCTGTGACATTTTGGGATTTATAAAATTATTAATCTTTAGAATGCATCTCAGGTTTGAATAAAGATAAGAAAAAGTTTTATGTTCACCTTTTTATCTTTTATTTGAAAGAACTTTGGTTTTGACGACGGCTTTTGATGGTAATAAAAGTCGGGTCGTCACATCTTTTGTTTATGGTAATGATTAAGCTAATATAATCAATATTGATGTCAAGAGATGTGAAATTTGGATTAAATAGTGAAAATTGGATCGGAAGACTTGGCACCTAATGGAGGCTCAACCCGTGCCTGAGCATAAAAAGCCATGGGTTAGCACCTGAGCTACGCTCGGGGGAGGCTTGAGTGCGTGCTGACAGATTGCCCGCACTCGAGATGTGCCCAAGTTGTGTTTAACCATAGCAGTCCAAAATTGGCGTGCCTGATGTGTATCTTAGTGGTATTCGAGTATCACTCTATATAAATAGATGCAGTTGGTTTATTTCTGTCAATTTTATCATAATTTTCAAGAGAGGAGAGAGAAACAGGTGATGGGAAGAGAGAGAAGTCCAAAAAACTCTAAATTAAGTAAATCAAAGCTTGAATTTTGGTAAATTAGAGTTAAGGAAAGTGAATTATGGGTTTTCTTCTCTTGTTGTTCTTTCATAATTCTCTGAATATTTTCTTATTCAAATATTTATACATGACATAAATTCAAAATTATAATGTTATGTTTAGCATGCATTTTAAATTCTTTTCATTTTGTAGAAAAAATGTGACAAAATGGATCTTTGTCCTTTAAAGACCTTTTGTCAATAAACAAATAAAACTAATATTCATAAAATTTATAGAAATTTTGACAGAATTTTCTCTATAATTGGACTAAAATCAAAATTTATAACCTGTTTAGAAGAACCTGTATAAGCACCTAACTAAATAAATATCACAATTCATCCTACAACACACATACAAAGGATCACAAGCTGCAATATTATTCATAGCTCTAACATAGTACTCCTCTCTACTGTATTAAATCTAAAGAGATACCATCTAGGACCAAAACAAATCAAAACATCAAGGCAATGCGGAAGCTACTATACATCCAATGTTTATCGCAATACAAAAGTTACAATGTTATCATATGCATCCAAAATTCTTCAAGGTGTCCATACTCTTCAAAGATCTTCAAGCCCATCAAATGTTCTTCCTTCTAGCTAAATATTATCTTCAATCCTTATTGAACTTCAGCATATCTTGAGGGTGAAAAAAACAGAAGAGTGAGTCAAAGCCTAGTAGTGTATCCAAAAAACATGCAATTTAAGAGCTTCATATAAACATAAATATACTGAAAGAATAATCGAGTAAATATTAAAGAACATATGACAAAACAAATAAGGAAAACAAGAACATATAACATATGACAACAAAAGAATATTTTTGCAAATATCAAGAACATATAACAAAACGAATAATATAAAGCAAAACAAATAAGGAAAGACGTTAATTTGTCATGAAAGCAAACCAAAGGTCTTAAAATAGGTTTAAAACATTACTTATTTTTAAAATCTGACTTTACTGACTGAAGAGGTCTAAACTAGTAGACCCTACTAGCTGAGGAGCGAATAATCGAGGATAGATTATATTTACTCCACACAATTCAAGGTCTGAACTGAAATATCCCATCTGATGGGATTTATATAACAAAATACCCCCTAAAGGTATGTTGGATTGTGAACTGAACTGAATCTACCCTCCACATTTAACGCCCCGATGAGAGTGGACCACGTATAACTCTATGGACGAAGTTATCCTCAATTATCACTATAATATTTTAAGGTATGTCGGAGAACCTTACTTGACTAACTAATAGTCTTAGGGCTAATTTCACATTTACTGGCTTAACTAAAAACACATAACTGAAACACTTATCTAAAATTATTATTAGAATGCTCAACTGAGACATTTAACTAAAATATTTAACTGAAATACTGAAATACTTATCTGAATGAATTATTACTCATATTCTCTTAGCAAAATTTCATCACATAAGAAAGCTAAGTTCAAACTTATACAATCAGCCCTTCAGATAAGTTCAAAGGAGTCTCCAAAATTCAGTAACGCAGTTTTGTGAGGTTTCAGGTTAAGAACATAATAATTAGAAGGTAATTAATTTAACATACATGAATTGTGGTCAAAAGGTGCGAGAGAAATCGGATTAAAAAGCACAAAGCCAGAATTGGTAAATTGGGAATGGAAATTGTAAGTCATGAAATATTAATTCGTAAATAAGATTTTGAATTTTAAATTATAATAATCATGACTTATTAAGGTTATATAATCAAAAATAAGGTCCAAGGATGTAAAAGATTGGGTTAGAATGGTCAAAACAGGTCTTGAATGGCAAAAATACGAAGTAGGCTTATTGCAAGCTTGCTGCGAGCCTAACCCGCGCCCTCCGTGGGCGCGAGCCCACGGAGAGCACAGAATCTAGATTGTCTGTGCTCACTATGCGCTTGAGCCAGCCAGGTTGTAAGGCTACACTCGCCGCGCGCTCGAGTAGGCCTGGGTAGTAAGGCTGCACTTGTCGTGCACTCACTACATACTCGAGCGCCAGCCCGTTTTAAATCCGTGTGCTGCTTTGCGATTTTCATTTTCTCCACGAACCAAACACTTCTAGAGAGAGAGTGCCGATTCTAGAGAGAGGAAGGAGGAGATCAAGCAGGTGGAGTCCGAATCCGTCCGAGAGTTAATTATAAAAGTGGTAATACGCATCAAGGTAAGTTTTCTTACACTCATTAACTTTTCTCTTTCGATATTTTTCATTTATCATCGAGTATTTTTGTGTCAATATCCACCCAAACCATAGAAAATGTATTACCCATGACTTGAGACCAAGAATTTCATAGTTTATTATCTAATTTACTTACCGATCTGGTCGGTGAATTTTGTAGTTCCACCAAACCCTAACCTACGGGAATTTTGGGGTTTTTCGTTTCCCCACCGTATTTCTTTGAATCAACTCTAAAATATAAATCTCCACGTCCCAAATGTGTATTTATGTCGGCCGCGCGATTGATCACGCATGTTTCAAACCGTTCACGGCGTTTGAGCCCTCTAAAAGTGCAATGTTACTGTTCATCCGAAATGAAATGGAAAATTTGCATGTTTTTACCCTCATGTTATGTTAAATTGACCCCAAAATATGAATCTCCACATCCCAATTGTATGTATATAACGATTAGATGTCCGATTCTGCAAGAATCGACCCGTTCGCGGCATCCGGGAGCTCTAAAACTCCTTGTTACTATTCACCCAAGTTTGAATGGAAAACTTTGCATGCTTCCACCATTTAATGTTTATAAAATTTCTATCTAATTAATCATGTTAAATTGTATGTCCTGAAAATGTGCAAGTGTGCACCGGAAGCAAGGGAATGCGTCCTGGAGGCTTCTAGGGTTGTATTTGATCACCGGAGGTAAATAAATCCAAACTCTCTTGTGAGATTGAATTGAATGGCTAAAAAGGTTTAAGTTCCAAAGAAAGGAAGGAACCGATCAAGTACATAGAGAGGAATCCACCAAAGTAGATATGATGGATTTGATCTCATGGATGAAAATATGTGATGGATTTGATCTCCCGAATGGAGATAAGGATGGGAATGTGATTTTTCGATTGGAAAATATGATGTATTTGTGGTGGATCTTCCCTCAAGGAAGGATTAATCGTGAAACTAGGACCATGGTTTATAGGGGTAGTATTCTCTGGTTAGCCATGTCTATCACTGTGTGAACCTAAGGAATACTTGGCCATGTATTTTGGCTGCTCGTTAAAGTAGGTGATGTTCGTACTACGCTTTAGGATACTACTGTAGAAGAACGAGGATTGCCCTGGTTCCCGAGGGATCTGGGACAAGTTTAGATGGCCGAGTGCTACAGGCCTAAAATGTAGCAGATGGTCGAGTGTTGCTGACCTAAAATGTAGCCGACTTTAGAATGTGTGGCAGACACATTCCATTCCTCGTTCTCTCACATCGTTTGTTAGTACGACCTACTAGCTCGGATTCACAAAGATTAATGAAAGTAATAAAAATGAATAAATGTAATAAGAACAAACATGCCAACCAGATGATCCCAGATATCCCCTCTCCTCGCATGCTTCCTTTTTATTCAAGTTATATGTTTCCCCTACCCAATTACTATTTTTCTTGTTATTTGCTATTGTTACTGATGTATGATTACATTTGCTGAGTTGTACGCTCACTCTTACTATTTCTCCCTCCAGATGAGAATATTAAGCCAGTACCCGATTAATTAGAGTAAGGAGAAAGACTTGCTTGAGGAGATTAGCTTAATGTCGAAGGCTTGAAGATTTGGATACGTCTGTTGTAATAGAATGTAAACAATCTAGTAGTTCAATGCAATTTGTTATTATTTTATGGTTGTTATTGTATTTTCGCAAGTTTCTGGATTTAGCTATGCTTCTGCAATAATATTGAATGTTTTGGATTTTATTTAGTCTTAGATGGCATCTCTTCAGACCCAATATAGTAGTTAGAAATACTGTGTTGAAACCATAGTTGGTATGGCGATGTGGTCCTGTGTATTGGGTTGTAGTCCAAAATATCTAAATTGGATAGTTGTGTGCTTGTGTAGATTATTTTAAATAAGTTGTACTTTTGGTTTTTTATCCAGTTGTAGAGGAAACTCTACCGAAATTTCTGTAGAATCTATAATGATAAATTATGGGCATAAGTTTATGTTACCATTGATAAAGGTTATTTAAGGAGAATAACCCGATCCGTCACAAGTCTCATGCAAAATCTTCAGATACAAATCATTTAATAAACTTTAACAAAATACCAATTGACATTTAAATCTCAAGATTTCGAGTTTGTAAACATAATTTCTCAATTTTCGTTCTAGGGTTTCCTTGTGAAGCTTCTGGATGAAATCTCACCTAAATCTAAATCAATTCACAAAATCAAATTCATATATTATAATACATATACAAAATCATACATTTAAACCAAAAACCCCCAAATATTTAAATTAGGGTTTGAAGTAAATCTGTCTGGACAAAATCGAACGCCAAAACATAATTTAAACATAAAATCGAAACCACAACTCACAATAATTATGCATAAATACAATGTCTAACCATAAACCTATAGGAAATATGCATTATTTGTACAAAACTTGGAGAACGAGGGCTTTTGAACATATATAACAAAATGGAAATATTTAAAGCTGTAAAAACGAAAAACAAAGTTGGTGGTACACTTGCCTTTGTCCGAGCCGCCTTTTTCTTACTTAGATTGGAGTGGAACGGCCTAAAATTTCCTCTTTTTTCTTTTCTTCCCCTTTTCCCTTCGTGCTTCATTGCCTCTCTCTCTCTTAAACCTATAAAAATGATGCAGAGAAAAAGCACATGGTGCTTTAAAATACATCTAGCGCGAGCATCGGCGTCCCCCTTAAAACATGCCCGCGCTTGAGCGCCAACTAGGCACCCTTCGAGTGCGGGCTTCTGCTAAATGCACCCTGGGTGCACCTGAGATGCCACTTGGGCACTGAGGCCCTGGGGCCATTTTTGCCTCAAAATTGATTTTTTCTCTCATTTTTCCTTATTATATTTGCCTTAATCTTAATTATTTTAACTTAATGATTAGGATGTACTATATTTTAGAATCTGAGTCGTCACAAAAAATGTATGAATGTTATGCCTAGGTTTATGTATAATGTGTATATTGCTGATTCCTACAATTCTACTGCATGCATGCATCAAATTTATGATTTAATGACCCCATAAGTGCTAAATTTCATACCTCATACTACTGTACATTCTAGACTTCAATTATAAACTTGCATATTTAGAATTTTGGTATATTTGGCCCTACATGTGTGCTATATGAACTAAAATTGCAGAAACAAGTTCCATGTTGTTGATTTTTTGTATTTTTGCTAAACTCTTCTACATAATCATGCTTAATTTTGTGTATAATAGTCTGGCATATTTAGAAATTGTCAAATATATGTTATGAAATTCAAGTGGTTTTTCTCCATGTTTGTAAATAAGATGGAATTTTACTTAAAGGCCCTGTATATTAAGGTTAAACTTCTATTTGTTGAAGTTTGCTAAAATTTTAGACTATTAACTAATTTTTGATGAACTCTTTTGCGAATTTAGCATTCCACTTCTAAATTGAACATGACTATGTTTCTGCAGATATTTAAGTATGAATTGAAAGAAACTCTTCAATTATGTAAAGAATTATAGACATTTTCTCCAAGAGTGAGAAAATTATGAATTAAGAAGAAAAGTGTACAATTTTTCTAACAATAAGTATTGGACCATAGTTATAATTCAACGGATAATATATTATGGCATGCTTTAATATATTATAGTAGTATATTGATATCCGAATCTATCATTTGCTGGTGACAAGCGGTGTTTGGCCCCGTTTATAGAGTTTTATGTATGATGGTCCATTTATAGATCTTAAATAGTAGTATACAACCTCTGGTTGTGTGAAAATAAATATAACCTAGCTTTCAATTATCCACTCCTTCAATCAGTAATGTAAGGTACTGATTTTAAAAATATAGTAAATAGAAGTAATTAAGTTAATATAAATAAATCGAGGCCAGAGGACATTGAAGAAATTGGATTGAAAAGTAGAAAGACTAAAAATTGGCAAAATTGGGAACCAGCATTGTAAACCTTGAAATGTTAATCCGTAAATAAAATTTGAGTTTTAATTATGATAATCACGACTTATTAAACTAACATAATCAAAATTAGGGTCTAAGGATGTAACGCATTAGGTTAGAAGTGTCAAAACGGGTCCCGAACAGTGTGTGCGCGATGTAGGCTAGCTACAGGCTTGACCCAGGCCTGACGATTGCCCAACCTGCACTAGAGGCGTGACCCGGGTGTGAAAAATAGAATTCCATGCCCAAGGCACGATTGGGGTGTATTTGGTAGAATGGTGCACTCGAACGTGGACCTCTGGGTACTGCGATGCTCAAACAGTGCCCAATTGGCGATCGAGGCACCGGTCCGTGTATTTAAATGAGTGAATTGTTTTCTTTGGTTATTTTTGCATGGAAAGAGAGAGAGGAGAGAGAGAGAACTCAAAGGAGAAAAGAGAGAAGGAGGAGTTTGAGGCTTCCAAGTCCATTTTCGACATAGAGCTAGTTGAAAAAGTTGTAAATCGGGCCGAAACAAATGCACCCATATACTTTTCTTTCTCTCCTTGAACTTTTTGTTCCATTCACTTCAAGTATTTTTATTCTGATACCCGTCTAAGTTTATATTTTATAAAACCCATATATTGAGCATTCATATATGTTGATTTCATGTCCAATTTTTAAGTTTTATGCGGTATTTTGTACATGAAACCCTAATTGTGATGACCCGAGTTTCAAAATATGATAATTATGGTGAAACTAAATTAATAATGATCAAGGATTAGGTTTAGAATATGAAAAATTTCGTTCGAAAGTAGAAAGAGGAAGTTGGGCCCTATAAGGTATTGGTTTCCGAGGTATGGTAAATACGTGGTGAGGTTTCAGAATTTTAAAATATGATAATTGGAAGGTAATTAAGTTGAATTAGGTGAATTGCGGTTAAAAGGTACAAGAGGAATTGAATTAAAAAGCCCAAAGTTTCGAAATTGGTAAATCGGGAATAGAACTTGTAAACCTTGTAAGTAAGATTCTAGGCTCTAAATTATAATAATCATGGCCTATTAAGGTTATATAATTAAAATTAGGGTCCAAGGATGCAAATAATTGGGTTGGATGGGTCAAAACGGGTCCCGAATTGTAAAAATGCAAAGTAGCTTGTTGTAGGCTTGATGCGGGCCTGACCTGCGCCCGAGTAGTGCTCGAGCTCCAACGGGGCATGGAAAATAGAATCTCCCACTCGAAGTGTGACAGAACCGATTTTTTTTCCTCAAAAGCTTCCGTCAAGACAAGAACAGGGCTAACTTACAAGGTAAGACTTCTGCAGAAATTTCGACAGAGTCACCTTTATAACTGAATAAAATTCCAAAAATATACCCTGTATGATCAACTATTACAAGCACTCAACTAACAATTATCCACAATTCTTCCTATAATATTTATACACAGGATCACATGTGTCATCCATGGCATAATTCTATAAAAGCGTTAGCTACACTAACAGTTCAATAACGAGATGCCGTCTAGGACCTGTACAGTATATCCAAAAGTTTAGAGCGGAAGCTAAACTATTAACCTGTAGAAGTATAATTTTCTTTTACCATCACATACATCATATGCATTCTATACAAAACCCACATGTGTATGAAAATCCATAGATATAAGATCAGTATACAAAATCACATGATCAAACAAGTCTTTACGTCAACAGGCTCTCCCAAAATAACTCCAAAATGCTATAGGTCCTCAAAAGTCTTTAGAAATTTCTCTTGATCACTCTTTCTCGTCAGGCACTGACTCTATTGTCTCATCTAGAGGGGAAAAAACATTAAAACAGTAAGCCAGGGCCCCGCAAGGTACATGCATATGAACGGAAAAACAATGATGCAGGACGGTCATATAACTATGCAGACATAGAACGGTTAAACTGTAATCGGTAAACTGTAAACGGTAACTAAAATTAGTACACTGTAAACTGTAAACGATATACTGTAAACTATAAATTATACACTATAAACTGTAAACTGTACGCTGTAAACTATAACATAGAATAACGGTAACAGACCTGCCAGTATACCCTACTAGCTGAGGGGGCGATTAATCAAGGATAAATTGTGTTCAGTCTACACAATCCAAGGCCTATCACCGTAATATATATATCCCATCCCGAGGGATCTCTGTACTGTATGCCACACGAAGGTGGGCCTGTAATTGTGATTCCTCATGATTTTAACACCCTGAGAAAGGACAGACCATAAATAACTCCATGGACAAAGTTATCCTCGATTACCACCGTAAAGTCTTAAGGCATGTCGGAGAACCTATCCGGACTGTAGTCAGTCCCGAGTCTTAAATAACAGTAACGAAAATAATCTCTTTATTGAAAACCTTCTTTCATAATCATAGTTTTACCATTTACTTTCAGTTAACTTCAGAACGTACATGGAAATTTCATCAGTATAAGTCCGTACAAATTTTCAAAAACAAATTATACCGGGAGCTTCAATTCAATGTCAATTAACTTTTATATAACAGGAGTTACGGTTAACAATCAATAAAACCCCTTCATTTTCATACCTAGGGCTTCGCCAAAACTTTCGGACTCAAATCGATCTCTAAACATGTGCTTATTCATGAAATTAATGCCATAAATCCATACACATATATTACATCATGCAATTTACCTAAAATCCCTAAAATTTTTGAGTTAGGGTTTCACACATACTTTCGGAATCAAATTGAACACTATTTACATGCATGTACATGAAATCAAGCCAAAACTTGCAATAAATATGGGTAAACACAAAATCTAACCGAACAATCGAAGAAAACATGCTTTATTTACTTTAAATATGCATCAACATCATTTTAGAATATCTTTATCAAGTTTAAAGCAAGAGGAAATGGTAAAAATGAAAAACAACGTCCGAAATACACTTGCATTGGCCCAATCTACCGTTATTTTTACCGGGAGTGGATTGGAACAAGTGATTTCCCTTTCTTCTCTTCTCTTCTTCCTCTTCTTCCTCTCCTTCGTGCATGGTCTACTCTCTCCCTCTCCCTATTCCTTTTTCCCCTTCAATTTATAACAAAAACGAAGTAAGCGCGCGGGCCAAAGAGCGCGGCTTGAGCGCGCGGTTAGTGGGCTACATTCTGCTAAACGCGCTCGAGTGCCCAGCGGGCGCGTGGCGAGCAGGGAAGCTACTAGATTTTGCGCTCGCTGCAATGCCTCGGGCGCACAACAGGTGTCACACGGCTGCTTGCTGAACTCGGATATTTTCCAACTTTTTACTTTCAATCATCATTTTTCACTACATGTTTGGCCTCTTAATTATACTCATCATTCTAATTACTTCCAACAGGTGTGCTCGAGGCACGGTGTTGATAGGGTAGTGTGCCTGGTTGACTCTCGAGCGCCCGACTGCATATAAAAGCATTGTGCATGATTTGTGTAGCATTTTTAAGGGTTTATGGAGAGAGAATGCAACAAGGACGAAAGGGAAAGGGAAGAAAGGAGGAGAAAGAAGAAAACTTTGACCTTTCCACTCCGATCTAAATAAGAACAATGGTAGATCAGACTTAGGCAAGTATACTCCTAACATTATATGCCATTTTTATAGTATTTTAATATCTCTACGACTATATTTATACTCTAAAAGTATGTTTCTCCATATTCTGTGTAAATAAAACCTGTTTCTATAAATTAATCAGGCAAATTACGTGTTTACATGTATATATTTCAATATCTAGTTTCAATTTCATGTAAATGCATGTGTTTGGTACCCGTTTTGTGTCTGAAATATTTATCGAAACCCTAGATACGAAAATCGAGGATTTAATGTTTAAAATCCACGATTTTTGATATGTGACAGTTAATTTGTAAAAGAGTATTGTTCATGTTATAATTTATAATTGAGAAATTTACACGGAACTGCACTGTCTAATTTCTGTGAAATTCTGAAGCTAAACTGAAAGGTTTTTAAACTATTTATGTATATTTTAAAGCGAAACTAAAGGATTATAAACTATTACTATATGTTCTAAAATTGACTAAAGAGTTATTGTGAAATTCTGATTAACTTTTGAAATTGAAAAGGCTTTTAGTTTAGGAAATGAGAAGAAAACTGTTTCTTATTCTGTCAATTAGAACCCAGGACTGATATAGGGTCATGTGAGGTTCTCCAACATGCCTTAGGATATTATGGTGGTAATTGGGGACAATTCCGTCTATAGAGTTATACGTGGTATGCCCTTCCTCGGGGTGTTACTTTTGAGATTTCTTTCGGATTTGGCCCGAACTGTTCTGCAGATTCCCACGCGTTATGCACCCGTTCGCCACTTTGTTCTCAACTGTTCTCACCTCCTTGGCGAGACAAGCAACCTTTAACTAGGAGCCTTTTTTCTCTCTGCCCAGCTCCCTGAAAACAACGTTCGACTTGCATGTGTTCTTACTCTAGAGGTCAGAAATCTTTCGTTGGCTTTGAATTGTATGCCCAAAAAGACAATCGGTCCCTGTTATCGTTACTGTTCTTGGCCTTTGATTGTGTAGCAAAAACACAATATATTCCCGATTATTCGCCCTCTCAACTAGTACGGTACACTAATTGGGTCCCTAGGATATTAAACTGGAGTTTCTGAAGAAATAAGTGAGATTAGGAATTGTTTTATGAACCTTGATGTATGTTTAAGTAGAAACATACTTTATTCTATTTTTCCTAAATTGCTTCTGTTCTTCTAATATGACATTAATATGGTTTCTGCCCTAATATGATTTATATTTTTCGAGACCTGTTTATAGAAAAATTATACTTTCCTCATGATTATTGTATATGTTTCTACTCAACTACATTTATGTTCTGATAATGTCTTCATAATTACTTGCTTATCGCATTCTTGCCTTAAATGCAACTGTAACTATTTTACTGCATTATGTTCTGCATAAGAGTATTATGTTCTACATGTTTTAGTACCTTGTTGGGCTTTGGCTCACTGTTTACTATTTTTTTTCCTCCAAATAAAGCTATGAAGACTATACTACATGATCAGGCCTAGCTAGAGATTAGTAAGGAAGATTCTAGAGCCTCGGTGAAGTCTCAAAGATTTATCCTGAAGTATTTTGGGAGATCTGATAGTTCTGCATATTCTATAAAATCTTGCAAAGGAAATTATGTATTAATAACCGTGATATGTTTTTATTCTAATGGAACAGAAATTATACTTCCATAGGCTTATATAATTGCTTCCGCTATATGTGTTCTGGTTTCTGTATAGGTTCTAAATGGCATCTCTTGTCTGAATTCTGGTATAGTTGATAGGGTTGTTAAAATTAAAGCCATGAATGACATTTGTGGTCCTGTGAATACGTGTTGTAGGATATGAATTATGATATTTGGTTAGTTGCATGCTTGTGCTGGTCCTGTGATTGTGTTGTGGTCATAAGTCTATGATTTAGATATTAAGTATTCTTTGTATAGGTGTAAATAAGCAGGTTGTATACTTTGGTTTTTGTCCAGTTTTAGATAGAATACTGCCAAAATTTCTGCAGAATTTACTGATAAAAATTTATGGATTCTATTCTGTATCTGTCTGACGGAAGGTCCTATGAGAATTAGGATCCGTTCCGTCACACTAACCCTGCGCCCGGATGCTTTTACCCATTTATTTTGAGATTTATACATGATTTCGCTTTAGAAAATTAGAACTTTAACTTCATGAATGTGGGTACTTTGATTATTTTTTTGGTAAGTAATTAAATTGTATTAAAAAGAAAAGAAAGAAAAATACAATACCTATATTCTATTCCAGGTGTTTTCAGCTTGGAGTTAGAACATAGTAGCAAGGCAGCCCTGATGCACCATAACACAAGTCATGAAAATAAAAAAAAACAAATATATAATCAAAACATCATAGAGTAATATCTCCTACTCAGTCATCTAAGCATCTGATCGACAGCATACACCAAACACAAACTAGAAGGATGAAGCCATTCATGCAACGACAGGAGATCGGTCACCACACAAACCAGCAAGCATAGCGCACAAACTAGCAAGATCGTCCGAGCAGGAGAAAGTAACCGACTGTGCATCGGCAGGATAACATACTAGTCAATGTAGAAAAGCCACACCTGTAGACTAAAGCATCTAAATAGCCCAGCAGGCCAGCCAGTCCTACTAAGAAAGCATCCTCCCCAGCCAAGAGAGCAGCCCGATCAAACAGCCAATCAAAGTATCAGTAGCCTCCTAAGTTCGCGCCATTCAAGTAATGGAGGGAGGTCAGACTCCGTATAGCCACAAATATGTCCGAGCAGGAGGATGAAGCCCACCATGTGACAGCACGATAGATACCCATCTCTCACTTTTTTTTTTTCAACGTCACGCTTAAGCGAACCAAGGCAGGTACTTTGATTATTTGGTGTTTATTCATATATATTTTGTATATGTTATTTTATGTGTTTTGGAAATATTATTGGATGTGAATATTGGTATTTATTCACATTTATTTTATATATGTTTTTTTGTGTGTGCTCCGAAAATTATGTTGTATGCATTTGTGAAGGGATTTATTATCCAGAAGCTATAAAATTATTTTTCGCTCATTGTGGTAAGAATTTCTTAAATGCTCCAAGTTTTATGTAAGTTTGTACATGTAATTAAAGGCATGTGAAGACTTAAGCTCATAAGAACATGATTATCTATCTCTGTATCCAAGAATTATACAAGCTATGCAAAATCTATGAAGGAAACTCCACAATTTTTTATGTTTGATGATTTGTTCTCCAGGGAGTGAGAACATTGTATAAGAATATGATGGAACCTTCCTTTAAGAATAAGAAATCATGAAGTTGGACTAAGGATTTGTATTTCAGATACGAGTATTCCCTGACTGCCTTAAGATACTATTATGATAGCACGAGGACTGCCTTTATGTCACGAGAGATATGGTGGCATAAGTTTTATGACCTCGGATACTGGGTGAAAGGTATATTGCTCGCCATTTGCATGGGTAGTACCTTAAAATGTGTGGAAGTATACACATTTATTTTCACGTTTGGCCACACCATTAGTTGGTAAGGTCTACTTGTCTTAGTCCACAAAGATAAAGAAATTTCTGCATGTTTTAAAACCTAAAGGAATCAGAAATAAAATGTGAAAAAAAATGAGTTTCGAAAATATTTTTGATCATGCTTCATGTTTATGTATTAGGTATTATGCTCCTGTTCCCTTCTCTTGATTTATTATAAGTATATTGCTTATATCCTTGTTTATATTGTATATTACTGAGCAGTTGGCTCACTCCTTACTATTTTTTTTTTTTTTGCCTTCAGATGTGAATGAGCCTATGCCTAATGAGACGGAGTAGAACTTAGAAGTTGGCTAGGTAGAAGACTTGGAGGATTACTTTGTGGACTTAGACTTTGTGATTCTGTACCATTGTGTGGAGTATATTTGTATATTTTGAGATGGATATTCATTGATGTATTTGTATACTTATGATATATAGATAGTATAGTTCTACTGTGTATTGATAGCTATATATACTTTCGCAGGTTATTATTATTTATTTAGGTACCTAATGACATCTCTCAAGAGCGAACATTATATCTAGAGATATGACGTTGGTACCACACATAAGATTTTAAGGCTTTTTGGATTCTATGTGTATTTGTTGTTAAGATATGTATATTGTATAGGGATTTGTATTAATTTGATGGCCATTTTACAGGCAAAACCTTTCGATTTCAGATTAAGATTTTTGGGGTTGTCACAAGTAAGTCCTACTGGCTCTAGTTTTTAGAAATAAAATAAAATTTGAACTTGATTTGATGATTTAGATTGAGTAAGAATATGATAAGAAAAAGTCTATAAATCCTATATAAGCTGATTTACATAATTGTTATAAAATTTCAGGGCATATAATTGAAATCTAATGTATTGATCTTTCTGATATATTTTTAATGCAAAGATATATATTTCATTGTTATGTTATATGCCTTAATAAATTGTTGGCTCACTCCTTACTGTGTTTTTACTGATCCCTTCAAATGAAAGGTTCGGATACCTATCAAATGAATAAAAATGAAGGATTAAGCTGTTATGAAGAGTTTACATTAGAATTTTATAGATATTGATGTTGTTTAATAGTTTCAGATAGTAGTTAACATGTTAAATATTTTATTCTAATTGATCAGTCAGCTTTGAATAATAATATTTGATATTTAAGTTATTTAGATTATTGTATTTTAGTTTTTGGATAGCTTTAGTATGGTCTAAAATATCATATTGTGTTTCTAGATAGCTTAGATTTTTGTATGGTGTAATGTGGTCTTTTGGACAGTGATTAATATATTATAATGCATTGTCAGACAATAATTAATATATTTATAATGATCGGATAGCAATTGGTAAATCATAAGATGTATGTCATTCTACTTGGTACCATGTTAATGTGATTTACATCATATTCGGGTTAGAGTCATGGGTGTTAGTTAATGAACGGTTTGGTAGTTATGAATTTTATTCTGTAATCTGTATACTATGCTTTTTGATGACAAGCATCACTCTTTATATACGGTTTGACATCACAGTTTGGTCGATGTTAGTGCCACATGAAACGTGGCACATATTTGGATCCTGTGTATTATTTAATTTATTTTATCATGATTACACGAGGTGTCGACATGAAATTCACGTCTATATATTATTAAATGACAAATCGGCTAACTAAAATTTGGTTAAGTGATAACTATGGGATCAAAATTTGAGACGTGATGTATTCTCTCCGTCTCTCCTTTCCCTTAAACTCTTAAGTTCTCCATCCATGGTGTTAGTTAGGCTTGACCATCATAGTGGTTACCCATCTCCTTTAGTGAGATTTTTTATGTGTGTGACAAAATCTTATTAGGTATTAATAGAACTTGAAAGATTTGATTATAGATCTACACATTTTAGGGGTGTATAAATTTAGGTGGTCCGTTTTAGAACTCATCCATTCTTAGTCATCCCTACTACATGATTTAAGTTTTTTGTTTTTAATCGAGATTTGTATGGGTTACTCCTGTACAACCTTGCCTTGGTGGGTTTGGGCCTTGATCATTGATCTTCTTTTGTACTACGTTAGATTTGTAATTTTTATGAGTAAATCTTCTCATTTTATTTGCCTCACCACCACCTTTATCCTCCTTGTCCTCATCACCACCCCTAGCCCCACCACCTTTTTCTTCACTGTCTGTCTCTTCAGTTATCGTTGATTAATTCTCTAGGATGTATAATTAGCTCTCAACCATGGCTGCAAATATTTCTCATCATGCTGCTAATCAAGATCTTTTAGAGTCTCACATCCTAGAGGGATTTCAATGTATTACACCCATATTGGCTAGCTCGGCGACCAAGACACATGTGAGAGGCAGCTTAGACCGTATTCTTGATAAGCTTCATTCGAGGTAGACAATGATCACTTTTATGCTTATTGACCCCCATTTGGAATTTCTGACAAAAAAGAGAGTATTTTGTCTTTGTTTGAGTTATCTTACTAGTTTTCTAATGTATATACCTCATATTTTATAAACTTGATATATGTTAATGCTTCTTGATATACTATCATATTTCTACCATTGATTGCTGTATATGTCTTTTGTATTCGTACTAACCTTGTTTGATTGAGAACAAATGTGTTCATCTCTTAAAGCAAATGTTGAAGTGTCATCGTTTGTTAATTTTATAGACAGATTTTTATATATATGCGTTTTATCTCGGTGGTATTAAACCCGTGATTCATGTGTTCATAGCTTTTATTCTATAAGGGTTTTGTTACGGTACAGTTGAAGAAGGAGATTGTTAGGAATACTTATATTGGCTTTTTTTTTTTTTGGTAAGTAAGTGATTTGGATTAATGGGAGAAAATTTTACAATAACTGATTTATCCCCAAGTGTTATTCCGACTTAAGGATAAACCAGAATAGCTAGGGCATTCCCCGAGCACTTTAATACAACCGATGAAACCAACTAATAGATAAAAAATGCTGGTATTCATATAACACAAGCAACCACACAAAGGCAGTTCCTAAACAGAGCAAAAGAAACAACAAAATGCCACTCGACGGGCAAAAGTCGTAGACAGTACCTTCAGCCAGGGGCACAGCCCTGTCAGCATCATCAAAACCTGGGAGGCAGCAGCCGTGACCCCTTCATCCAAGGCCAGCAGCGCACCAACATCCATCAGCATCCACGATGTGGATCAAAACCGGACAAGGAAGCTGCAACTTTAGACAGCAGCTACACCCAGTGCAGTAGCCAGCTACAGCAAATCAAAACCGGCGCCGGCGCCGTCCGCCCCTCTCTTTCTCACCAACGAATCCTAAC
>JAODPA010125726.1:0-13673 GCA_025585075.1 Nepenthes mirabilis
TATTTTTTCCTTTATTCTAAAATTCGATCAGTACTCAAACGATAACATAGATGCATTTCGGGCGCCACTCCGCACTTCGGATCATTCCCAAAGATTTCATAATATTTTAATTTATTTTTATCACGTTCAAAAATACCCAAAATCATAATTAATATTAAAATAATTCAAATGGGATCCGAAATATTACAATGGGGTTCTGCAAGGAAATCAGATGGATTTGCAGGAGATTTGGTGCTCCTTTTGAAGCCTGTCATCATGTCCTCTCCGTGGGCGATTCCTCGTTGTAATGGGAGTGGCAGGAAACTGCGTTGTGAGTGGGGTGACAGTCTGTCAAGTTCCATGATGGGCCGCCTTGGAATGACTTGTTGCATCCCGTTGAGGGGACACATGTCATGGCCATCATTTGGGGCGTCCTTTGTATTGTCCCATGTGACACCGCTTCGCCTTCCCAAGCACTGCCTATTTAAAGGGCACTAACTCCCTTTTTTCACACTTTGCCATTTGCCTACTCCAAGCATGACGAAAAACAGAGGCTCTCATTCTTCATCGATTCGCCCGAAAGTGAGCGATATTAAGTTGGTCCTCACGCCGAGCGTCGTTGTTGCTTTGAGGGTAGAGTATGACATTCCTAGTGACTGGCTTCACCCCCTTCCTAGAGAGGGTAGCAGAAACAACATGCCCTCCGAGGGCTTCATCACGGTGTATAAGCACCTTCTGCGAAGAGGCCTTCATTTTCCCATGGAGCTCGATCTGTACGGTCTTTTCGAGGCGCTCAAAGTTCTTGTGGCCTGACTTCATCCCAAAGCTATTCGTTATCTGGTGACAATGTGCATCTTTGCCAGGCTTCACGGTGGCGCGTTCAATCCACGTTTGCTAAAGGTAATCTTCCGTTTTGTCCAAACAGAGGATTGGCTTTCTATGTCTCCTCGGGTAGGCTTCAATTTCCGGGGGCAAATCTGAACTTTGTGAAGAAAACTGGAAGAACCGTTACTTCTTCCTAGCGCTCCCTCCAGAAGAGGAGTTTTTGATAGTGTGGGGCCTCGTTAGCGACTTCTTTTCCAAGAGCGTAAGTGATGAGGTAGGAGAAATATCTCATCAGCAATATAGAGGCCACAATAGAGACCTTTGCCAAGCAAAGGTATTGCTTAACCACGGAGATGTTCGCAGCTGTCGGCTGGGATTGGGCGAACAGAGCAGCGGCAGGCACCTCCTAGAAGAGGAAAGCTGGAGCCTTGGTCCTGAGGGCGCCACCCAGAGAGTCGCCCAAGCAGGGCGACTGTCACTATCTTTGGAGTTTTCTTCTGACGAGGATATGGCGGCTTTGAAGAGGCTGAGAGGAACTGGCGACACCACTAGGAGGAGGGCTTTAACATTGATGTCCACGTCGGGCCAGTCCGCCGAGCCTGCCCCATTATCGCCTACCGCGGCTACTGTCGCAGCATGGGAGCCAGAGCCGTTGCCGTTGGAGGAAACCACCGGCTAGTCTCCTATTCCAGTCGTTGCCTTAGCGGAGTACGGCATCCCCGAGGCTGATCTTCCTTCAAGAGAGGGGTCTGCACCAAGCTCCCCGCTTGGTGTCGAGGCGGCACCCCTTACTGACAAGCCACCGTCCGAGTCTTTTAGAGGAGATCGATAGAGCCCATTGAGATAGGGATTTGGGGCTACTTTGATGCTCTTAGCCCACTTCTCAAGTTGACCTCGTATACGGTGATGTAACCCCCAGGAGGGGAACACGCCCTATTTTTCTTCTTGAGTATCCTGAAGACGATCCCCTTAGAAATGTTGTACTCAATGTACAACTCCTTCACTTCATCGGTTGTGATCATTAAAGTAATATGGATTACATAAGGCACCATAAAAACGGGAGAAGGAAGCGAAAAACTTAAAAAAATTTTGAAAAGAAAGCGTGAAAAATTTGAAAACAAAACGGTCAAAGTACTTAAAGACATGTGAACGATGAAGAAGAAGAATCATCTTGAAAAAGTGTGCCCATCACTGCTGATACATGTCGCTTCCGAAGAGGATGCAATCAAATTAAATCCTCTGGCACATTAATTACTAGGATCGCAAATTCACTGTATACAGACACGTGACCAACTTTTCGACTGACAGTTCGACGGCACGATGGTGCATCATTTCAACTCCCACTAGTTTTTTGAATTTTGGCCCAGGCGGTCAACAAATTCAGTCAACGCTTTCTTCGCTAATTCTCTGGATTTTGGCCCAGACGGTCAACGAATCTGGTCAACACTTCCTCCAACCGTTCTCTAAATTTTGGCCTAGACGATCGATGAATCCGGTCAATACCTCCTTCGCCAATTCTTCGAATATCAGTAAATACGGTCAACGAATCTTGTTAACGCTTCTCTTCAGTCAATTTTTCGGATCTTGACTTTATAGATAACAACTGCAAACAATTCGATCGACAGAGTAAGAGTCATTGCCAGCTTCCCCTCCAAGTCGCCTTGGGCAAGTAACCCAACCATTCATATCCCATTTTGAACATGCTAGAGACCAGAGTTCCTAACCACCAGCATGGGGGTTAGTGATGGATATATCAGTAATGGACTGGACCAAAAAAAGGAACTGTCAGATCTACAACGACCCATTTACGCTTGGACGGTCAACGCGAATCGTTGACCTTACAAATTAATGACCAGTCAAAGTCCAAGAGTAGGACGGCCCACTTGGGTCCAAAACGGTCAACGCTTTCGTTGACTGGAACCATGCAAGAAGGTCAATACTTTTATTGACCGGAAGCACGACCAGTTGACCTGCCGAAGACTAGGTCTCATGTGGACTAAGCTCATATTGACCCACGCGTCCATCCTCGTGCAGCAACGATCTTCTCCCTTAATTTTGCACTCTTCACAGAAGGTAACCTTCATTGTAACGGTTGCTCCCAAAATCAATGCGTATCCCTAAAGAAACGCGTCAATATCACTTCCCTATCTGTTGGAAACCCTAGCGGTTACAGAACGTAGAAGGAAAGCAATCAATCCAACGACCGTTACAACCATAAAAGCACCACGCCAAAAAAGGCAATGGTTCCAACAGAGCGCGGGTATCAAACCCTTCTGCACAGGTAAGGTAGCTCAGCGTAGTGACTATAAAAGGCCATAGAGTTCACGCTTCAAGGCACGTTCTCACTTGCCTACAAAAGCCTTCTCTTGCAAAGCTCTCACGCTTTCAGTACTCGTACACATTTGCGCTTTCTCTCTTTCTACTACAATGTTCCCAGCGAACTCAGTACTTAGAGATCTCGTTTCTCACAAGTAACCAAAACCTCTCTACTTACAAGAGCAATTCCACTCCCGCAAGCACTCTCCGCATTTATACTACATCTCATTGCATTCACTTTTCACATTTGAAGGTTGTTTACTGACTTGAGCGTCGAAATATTTTTGGTGGGATAACATTCCGCCGACACCTGACCTCTTGTTCGCAATTGTGGTGTATAAAATGTAGACTCAGTCGACGGAGCCGGATTCAAATGGACAACTTGGCCCAAATCTGTTCAAAATTTAGATCCATGACGCATCATGTTCCGTATAAATAACAATATAAAAGGTATTTGATAGGTATATTCACCCTATGTGTTTGCCATGATCTACACAACTGTACTAGAGATCAAAATTTGTCCCACTTGAAAACAAAATACTGATTCGTAGCCTTTGTTGTCCATCATTAATAACATGAATACCCAAAGCAATAAGCGCTACGCATATATAGTATTAATGTGTATTTTAAACTTTGATTTGATCTGAAAAATTTAAGCTAAATTTTTAAAATTTTTAAATCAAATCAGGCACATAACCATAGCAAGAAATTTTAAGATGATAAAACTGAATCTTTAAAATATTATCCGATACTCTAATCATTATTTTTGGTTTAATAACTTTAAATTATAAAAGGTACAATAAAAATAGAGTGTAAGAATTTAAATGGTCCAAAAAGATAAAAAGGTAAAGTGAAGAATTTGGCTTACAGATTTTTTTTTTCTTTTGCTTCCTCTCGGTTTGACGGTTCTCAGATGCGGTTCCTCACCAGAACCCGAAGCCGCAAGCCCATCAAAACCTTCCAAATCACAGCCAGATCCGAGAGATCTTCATGCCGGCGCTGAGCTCAACCGTGACGGGAAGAGGCGTCGTCGTCGTGGAATCCGACAAAGCTTACATGGACGTCGAGACCTACGACGGAATCCTCGCCGCCAATGACGTTCCCGAGGGCGAGACCAGCTGGTCGGCTCTCCGATCGGCATGTTATCCGAAACCGAGGAGGGTATTGTCGAGCCTAAGGCTACGGCTGCTCTAGTCGCGTCAAAATTTTATAATTCCATTCCACCGCCGTTTCATCACTGCTGCACCGGATTCCGGGCCCCCTCCGCCCTCCGCCGGTGAGAATGCTCCGGCGGCGGAGGGTCCGTAGAATATCATTGCGACGCCGTACGCAAATAAATTGACGAAGCAACATAAAATTTATCTATGCATGCTTACTGGGACTAGATCATATGGGCCGAATCACGCCGGCGGATGATACATTCACAGTCGATTCCACAATGCCCAACCAGGGAGGCGGAGAACTGACAGAGAGGAAGTAGGATGTAGAAGAAAAAGAAGGTAACAGGGAGGAAAAAGATGAGACGAGAGAGGAGAGATAAGAGAGAATGAGAGACAGAATTAGTATAACTGTTATCCTTCCCATTAGCTGTATCCCACGCGGTATATAAAGCAACAGAAGATAAAGCAATAAAAGCATATTCTGTTGAACAGAATAACTAAAGAGGCTGAAACAAATAACTTCCCACGTGTAGTAAACATAAAGAAAAATGCTGAACAAATAACCAAATTCTGGTGAACTAGTCCACGTGTTCAAGTCCAGAAGTAATCCCGCAGTTTCAGAGAAGGCTGTGTAGTCCGGGTGCTCTTCCTTATGATCAAAGACTCCGTCGATGTTGAAATGTCCAGATTAATTAAGCCGGTAACATTACCATTCCCATCGAAAATTACCTTGTCCTCAAGGTAAAAAGTAGGAAAATCTTGTATAAATTCTGTAGCAGCTTCCCATGTAGCCTCGGAAGCTGATTGAGTTTGCCAACGAACCAGGAACTGTGGAACGTATTTGCCTCAAAGGAGAATCCTTCTGAAACCTAACAATTCTGCTGGAAGGAGAAGCGGTTGGGAACCCTGAGCCTCCACCGGAAATTCAGCTGGTTGGTCTGTAGCGTTCCCCCTGAAGTGCTTCAACAAGGAAATATGGAAGACATTATGTATCTTGGAGCCCTCTGGGAGCTGAATGCGGTATGCGACCTGTCCAATGCGTTCCAAAATGCGGAAAGGTCCATAATACCTCTTGGCTAACTTGTTTGATTGCCGATTTGCCACGGTGGTCTGACGGTAGGGCTGTAATTTAACGAGGACCCAATTGCCGCTGGAAAAGACTTTTGGGGTGCGATACTTATCTGCCTGTTGTTTCATGCGTTGCTGAGCTCTCTGTAGGTTCTCTTTAAGGGCAGAGATGAGGTTCGTTCTGGTTGTGAGTAATTCGTCCATGGTGGCTACTGCAGAGGTGCCCTGCGTGTAGTCTAACAGGGATGGGGGAGATCGCCCATACACGGCTTCAAACGGGCTCATTCGGATCGAAGAATGCCACGACGTGTTGTAATTCCATTCAGCCCACGGAAGATACGGAACCCAGGTGGCGGGATTGTCGGCCACAAAGCAACATAAGTAATCTTCAAGGCACCGATTCACCACTTCCGTTTGTCTATCCGTCTGCGGGTGGTAGGAGCTGCTGGTGGCAAATTTAGTTCCTTGGAGCTTGAAAAGTTCTTTCCAGAAATGGCTCATGAATAGGGGATCTCTATCCGTCACCAGCTCCACTGGAAATCCATGCAATCGACCCACCTCTTTGATAAAAACTTCAGCCAGCTCCTGGGCAGTGAATTGGGACTGGAGCGGTACAAAATGAGAGTACTTGGACAGACGGTCTACTATCACCAGTATCACAGTTTTCCCATTCGAAGGGGGAAGATGGGTGATGAAATCCATTGAAATTGATTCCCAAATTCTGCCTGGGATGGGAAGTGGTTGGAGCAGTCCCTGCGGGGCAGTGGTGAGTGACTTGACCTGCTAGCATGTAACACAACGTTAGACAAAATCACGGATATCTCTGCGCATTTGAGGCCAGAAGAAAATATTGGCAATTCGGGTGTAAGTTCCCCGTGCCCTCCTGAGGGTGTGCTACGGTATTCTTGCATAATGAGGTGCTGTAGGGCCGACTCAGTCGGCACCAGTATTTTTGAGTGGAAGAAAATGAGGCCATATTTAACAGAATATCCATCGTAATCACCCGGCTGATTCTGGATGGATGAGATTAATGCTGAAGAAGCAGGATGCTGTGTATGAAAGTTGCGCAGTGCTTCTAGTAGAGCAAGAACAAGTCGGGTTGTGCCTCGTAGAGCATGGCAGGATCCTTCTTGAAGTCGAGACAGAGCATCAGCAGGCTCGTTTTCTTTTCTGGGACGATAAACGATGTCAAAATCATATCCCAAAAGCTTAGTGATCCAACACTGCTGCTCGGGGGTGTGTATGCTCTGTGCCAGTAGTGCCTTGAGGGGTTGGTGGTCTGTTTGGATGGTGAATTTGGATCCCAAGAGGTATGGTCTCCATTTTCTTACAGCTTCTACTACTGCACAAAGCTCCCGTACATACGTGGATGAATTCTGCAATTTAACAGACAATTGTTTGCTGTAGAATGCGATCGGATGTCCTGCCTGGGTCAGCACTGCTCCCACTCCTGTCCCTGAAGCATCAGTTTGTATTGTGAAAGACTTGGTGAAATTAGGTAGTGCTAAAACAGGGGTGGAGGTAAGGGCTGCTTTAAGTGTCTGGAAAGCATTTTCTGCTTCTGGGTTCCATATGAAGGCGGAGGTCTTTCTAAGGAGCTGGGTGAGAGGGTGGCAATTTATGCATACCGAGCCACAAATCGGCGATAATACCCGGCTAGGCCCAGAAATCCTCGGAGCTGCCGGACACTCAGGGGTGTTGGCCAGTTTTGAACTGCTTTTATTTTAGTAGGATCCACAGCGACCCCTTGGTCATTCACTATGTGTCCCAAGTAAGAAATGGAGGAACACCCAAATTCACATTTGGAGGATTTGGCATGAAATACATGATCCCTTAAAATCTGGAGAGTCGACTTGAGATGGAGTAGATGCTGTTCCCACGTTGGGCTGTAAACCAGTATGTCGTCGAAGAACACAAGGACGAATTTCCGAAGGATTGGGTGAAATATCTCGTTCATCTCTGCTTGGAATGTTGAAGGGGCATTGGAGAGTCCAAACGGCATTACTAAGAATTCGTAGTGGCCCTCATGAGTGCGGAATGCCGTCTTGTGTACATCTTCCTTGTTAACGCGTATCTGGTGATACCCTGCCCGCAAATCTAACTTCGAAAACAGTTTGGCGCCATGGAGTTCGTCTAATAGCTCATCCACCGTGGGAAGGGGAAATCGATCCCTCACTGTAATCGCATTTAGAGCTCGATAATCAACACAAAATCTCCAACTACCATCTTTTTTTTGACAAGTAGAACAGGGGAGGAGAAGGGACTGGTACTCGGTTGGATGATTCCTTCCTCAAGCATGTAACGAATCATTTTTTCCATCTCTGACTTCTGAAAGTGTGGGTACCGATAGGGCTTCACATTTACTGGGGAAGCATTTGGTTGAAGAGGTATCCGGTGATCAGTGTTGCAGTGGGGTGGTAGGCCTTGAGGAAGGGAAAAAACATCAGCGTGGGAAGAAAGCAGGGACTGTAAGGAGGCAGTCTGCTCTGTAGTAAGGTTTGGGGCAAGATTAAATGTCGTTGGAGCTTCTGGTGGGTTGTCTGTCTGACCCTCTTTAGGTGTTTGTAGCACAGTTAACTGAAAGTAGCTGGCAACAGACTTGGTGGTTTCTCCTCGCCGCAACTGGCCCAGTGTCATGGTGGACATGGTGGCCTTGGGCAAGCCGTGCAGGGTGATTGAGTGGCCCTCAAAATCAAAACTCATCCATAAGGCCTTGTAGTCAAAGGGTACGAGTCCAATGGAGGCTAGCCATTGAACTCCAAAAACAACATCGGCACCATAGATGGGCAACAAATATAAGGCCACTGGAAACTTGGTCTTACCCAGGGTGACCACCACTTGGTTACACAGCCCCTTGCAGTGCAAGGAGTCACAATTCCCAACTGTGACATTGAGGTGCTGAGAGGGTTCAATCGGGAGCCCCAAATGCTTGGCCATTCGGGTTTGCAAGAAATTATGGATGGAACCACTATCCACCAAGATAACCACGGGTTGGCCCTAGATGTAGCCCTGCAACCTCAAGGTGGAGGGAACGAAATGGCCTTCCAACGCGTGCAGATGAGAATCCATAATAACCCTAAAATCTAGCGGTCTCCAAGTTCCTCCCAACTCACTGACGAGCAATGCTTCCATAATAACCCATATGGAATCAATGCCTTTAGTGGTCCTTGGAACTCAAACGATAAAATCCATGGAAATGTGTTTCCACTTTCAATTTGGAATTGGCATCGGCTGAAGCTTCCTTGCAAGCATTTGGTGTTATGCTTTGACTTGTTGGCAAATCAAGCATGTAGATACAAATTCAGTGATCTCTCTCTTCATTCCACTCCACCAAAAAGTCTTTCTCAGATCTCAATACATTTTAATCATGCCCAAATGCATCGTATACCACAAACAGTGTGCTTCCTCAACGATCTCTTTCCTCAATTCCACCATGCTTAGTATGCAAATCCTACCTTTATACGTGAGAGTCCAGTCCATCTTTGCCTCATAATCTACTCGAGTTTCACAAGGTAACATTGTTATGATATTTGATAGCACTGGATCATCTCTTTGTGCCATCTTAATACTTTCTAAGAGTATCGGCTGCATCCTAAAATACGAAACAATTACTTAAGGTGTAAGGTTCGAGTCCGAATTTTAGTGTAATCTTAATTAATTAAATTGAGATAATTAAAATTAAGATTAAATAATAAAAAAAATTAGGTCACAAGTCAAAATTGGATGGGATTACTTTGAGTTGATGGATGCTCAACCGGCGTCCGACCCTCGCCCATGCACGGGATGGACAATGTAATCGCACCTAAGCACATAATCCAATATAGACATGCTCAAGGCACGCCTGAAGCACGTTGTGGCAGAATGTCCACGTTTGAAGTGCGCTTGAAGCGGCGCTTGTGCGCCGCAATGTCCAAACGTAGCACCTGATGTGCACTTGACTAGCACTCGAGTGCCATTTCAGTATACAGATGATCCGACTGAATTCCAATCATTTTTTACAAACTTTTAAAAGAGGATAGAGAAGGAGAAGAGAGAGAAAGAGAAAGAAAAATAAATGAATTCAATTCAAGTGAATTCAAACAAGATTTTGGATAATTTGAAGCCAAGGCAAGTGCATTCCAAGCCCTACTTTATATTATTGTTGTTCTTTCTCAATTCTTTAAATATTTCTTATTTTAAATACTCATGCATGATAATAATTTCGTAGTTAAGAGGTTTATATTCAACATTCATGCATAATTCTCCTCATTTTGTTGCAAAGATGCATGAAATTTATGTCTAAACTCATATATATTATATAATTTAGTTAATTTATGCAATATTTCTTCATGCATGTTCTAAATTTGTGATATAATGTTCTTCCATATTTGAAATTCGTTTATGCAAGTTCCTGTATATTAAATTATACTCTACATGTTATGAAAATTCATAAATTTGCCCTGCATGTTTGCTCAAAAGATGAAGTTTGCTTATATGTTTTAAGTTGCTAATTTCTCTACATTTTTGCTGAACTTTTGCTGCACTACCATACTAATTTAGCATTTCATATTTTAAAATTCATCATAATTAAATTTCTGCAAAAAGTATAAGTGTTACATGTTAAGAATTTACAGAATTTGAAAAAAAAAACTCTACAATTATATTGAGAATTATAATTATTTTCTCTATAATGAGAAAATTACGAAATATGATGAAATGTGTAGGGTTTTCATAAGTATAAACATCGGAGCTTGATAATAGTTCAACGAGTAGTATATTATAATATACCTTAATATATTATATTGATATATCGAGATTCAAACCAGTTATCCGTAGGTGAGAAGCGATGTTAGGCTCCATCTATAAGGTTATATATATGACAGCTCACCTACAAGTCCTGAATATTAACGTATGGCTTTTGGTTGTATGGAAACAAATATAATTCGAGCTTTGATTATCGGCTCCTTTAATTAATAAGGCCCTATTGGCCTTTGATTCCTAAGAAAATTCATATTTGAGCATGAATTTACACGGCATTTTGGCTAAGTACTAAAAAGATAAAATCTAGAATCCATATCTTTGCATTTTATTGATTTATAGCCCTTTTGATATGTTTTAAATACAAATTATATATGTTTAATTATAAAATTATATAACTTATTGAATTTTTGACTCACTTTTTGCTTCTATTTTACTAACCCTTTCAAATGAGAGGCTCGAATGCTTCAGAGATGATCAGAATTGAAGGATGAGTTGTTCGAAGAATTTAGAATTTGAATTATGAAATGTTAATTGTTGTATCTCCGTCTTGGACAGTAGTAAACGTATTTACGTTAATTTTCGAACAATAGTTTATGGTGTTTATGTTAATTAGAATTTGGCTTGTAAGTTGTATGACGAATGTTGGTTTATCTGGTACTAGATGGATGAAGTTTATGTTATTCATGATTTATAAGTCATAAGATGTCAGTCGTCCAATAATATGATGGTAGTCAAATTTTAGTTTCAGTTAAATGTATACTATGATTATGTTATGATAGAGAGACAAGACTTATTATGTAAAGTTTGACGTTACAGTTTGGTCGGTATCGGAGTCACATGAGACTTGACATATTTCAGGTCCTATGCTTATGTTGTAATATTTTATTTAGTCAGTCGTTATATCGACGTGAGATTCACACCCACGATTAAAGGAACGGTTAATTACATTGCTAATCGGATAATTATTACAGGATAATTGTTTATAACGGGATCAGGATTGGGATGTGACATGAGGGTTCCTCTAGTGTAATTGGATATTACAATCCTTAACTTCCTCTAACATCTTCCACTCCCTCATCATCAAGTGGGCCACATGATCGACTGATTTCCTACTAAGTGCATCAGCCACTACATTTGCGTCGCTAGGTTAGTACATGATCTGACAGTTATAATCCTTGAATAGATCCATCCATCGCCTTTAACGCATATTCAACTCTTTCTACAAAAACAGATATTTCAAACTCTTGTGGTCAGTGTAGATGATACACTCCTCGCCATATAGATAATGCCTCCACTCCTTCAGTGCAAACATAATCGCAACCAATTCTAAGTTGTGCAATGAAAATTTCTGCTCGTAGGTCTTCAGTTACCGAGACTCATAAGCAATCACATTTCCATATTGCATTAACAGACAGCCCAGACCCTTTATTAAGATATCACAATACACCACAAATCTTCCTATGCCCCTTAGAATAGTCAGAATTGGTGATGTCAGCCTCAACTTTAGCTTCTCGAAACTTTGTTCATATTTATCATACCAAACGAATTTGATATCGTTCTACATCAATTAAGTCATTGGCATGACTGTTGGAAAAGCCTTCAATGAACCTCCTATAGTAATCGATTAAGCCGAAAAAACTCCTCACCTCGGTAGGATTGGTTGGATGTACCCAATCCATTACAACTTTTACTTTGGATGGGTCCGCTAATACCCTATCTCCAAAAATAACATACCCTAAGAATGTGACCACTTCAGCTAGAATTTGCATTTTTAAAACTTAGTGTAAAGATGCTTCTCTCACAGTCTCTGTAGTATAATTCCTAAATGCTCCTCATACTTAGCAATGTTCTTGGAGTAGATTCAAATGTCACCTATGAAGACTACGACAAATCTATCTAGAAATGATTTGAACACACTGTTCATCCTATCCATAAATGCGGCTGGTGTATTCGTCAATCTGAAAGGCATCACTAGAAATTTGTAATGGCTATACCTAGAGCAAAAAACCGTCTTCTAGACATTGCTCTATTTAATCTTGCCTGGTAATATCTCGGTCTCAGATTAATTTTCAAGAATACACTCACCCCTTATAACTGGCAAATAAATCGCCGATCCAAGGCAACAAAAATTTATTTTTGATTGTCATATTGTTGAGTTCCCTATAGTTGATATACAAACGCATTGAGCCATCCTTTTTCTTGACGAACAGTATTGGTGCTTCCCACAAAAAATACTAAGTTTGATGAAACTCAGATCAAGAAGTTCCCACAATTGTACATCTGCCAGAGCCATTCTATATGGTGCCTTTGATATCACTTTAGTTCCTGGCATTAAATCTATTGCAAATTCAATCTGTTATTTGGGGAGTAATCTTGACAGCTCCTCGGGAAAAACGTCTGTGAATTCTCTAGCTATCACAATATCCTCTGTGCGTTGATCCAATAGTGTCATTGTTGACACGAATGCATTAAAACCCTGGCACCCGCCACGTGGCAAATGGCATGAATGAATTGCTGAAATCATGGGAGTAATTGCCCAGCTCCCGAAACAATGGAACGGGAACTCTGTGACTCCAGGAATAGAAAAATTCACGATCTTCCGAAAACAGTTGACATAGGAACAGTAGGTGGCAGTCTATTCCCAGAATTATAGCAAAGCTTACTATCTCCGACAGGATCAAGTCAGCTAGCAGATCATGATTACCAATGTGAACCATACAACAGGGGTACAAGTCCTCCAATTAAACGGTCTCACCCATCGGTGTAGACACAAATAAGATAAATTCTAAAAGTGTAGCTCTCACCCCAAAACTAATAGCAAAACATGGTGCCACAAATGAATGAATAGAACCGGAGTCAAATAACACATGAGTAGATATAGAGTGAATAAGAAGAATACCTTCCATGATCGTCAGAGTAGCCTTAGCATCCTGTTCCGTTAGTGCAAACACTTTGCCTTGAACCTGGTTCTTTAATTGTGAGAATGATAGGAACTTTTTGGGTACACAACAACCATGAGAAAAATGTTCGAGCTTTCCACAATTGTAGCAAGTGAGAGGCCTGGCCCGTCCGCCAAATAAAGATCTTGACCGAGTCTGCAATGATGTCATCTAAGTAGATGGCACAGTCCCTTATTATATGTGGAACATCGACTGCTTCGAACAACAATCATTGAAAAAATATCTTTCCTTTCTATGCTTGAAACAAATTTTCCTTTTCTTTCCTAGAATTGTTAGTGGTCTAGCAGTGCCACCAGTAGTAGGTGCAGGCATCGAGATCTCACTCCCCAACTCTTCCTCGATCAGTAATACCCTTCCTAAGACCACCCCATAATTCTCGAGTTCAAGAGAAGCTAAATGGTAACAAATAGCATAAATCAAACCTTGCCGAAATTTCTCAGCCTTCCTTGCTCCATTAGTGACAAGGTAGGTAAGATAGGAATCGAGTTTAAAATTAATATTCCATTATTTGATTAATTACTTGAAAAAGGTAAAATTAAATTAAGAATTAATTCTCTAGTATTTGGTATATAGTAATAATAAGATAAATAACCAAGAAATTGATATAAAATAACTCTTTTACTCT
>JAODPA010125737.1:0-17488 GCA_025585075.1 Nepenthes mirabilis
GAGGAGGGGAAGCAGGGAGCGATTGGGGAGAGAGAGAATCGGGAGAGGGCTAGGGTTTCGTTGCCCTTAGCAGCACAGTGGTGGGCTGTGCTGGGGAAGGCGGCGTTCGCGAGGAGGAGGTGGCGCCGGGGGGTGTGCACTGGTGTTGTTGGCATAGGGAGCTGAGTAGTGTGCGTAACAGAGGTCAACACAAAAAGGGGAGGGTAGCCACGCGAAGGAGATGCGGCCAAACGAAGCTTTTCGGGTCTAATTCTGAGCTCAAGCTAGTTGGAGAAATCGTAGAACGGGTCGAGATAAGTGCATCCATACCCTTCTCTTCCATTCTTTTTTATTTTTATTTGATCCCCTTTGGGTATTGTCTCGATATCCGACCTATATATGTATATGGAATACCCATAGCTTAATTATGCATATATGTAAATTCCATGTCCAATTGCTTAGTTTTTGTCCGATTCCTGTAATTTGAAAACCCTAATCACACACGGTACTGTTCACCCGTGTCCAAACCTATTTATCCATGAAATTATTTAGGGCTTTTTCTTAAATTGGGATTCGATTATTATTACCCATAATCTAGGTATGCTAATTTATCAATTGAGTATTCGATTTGGTGGTATTATATAAAATCCCATTCACCGAACCCTAGGATGCGTCCGGACCATGTTTGATCAATTAATTCAAGTTTAATACATAATTAAGCCTTAATTATGAGTTACCCATGTCTTGATTATAAACATATATCAGTTGGGTGATCGAATTCCAAGGTTTGACCCGTTTGGTGCATCCGGGAGCCCTAACCGGCGCCCTACACTGTTCATCCAAAATTATTTGAGGCTTTTGCATAATTCGATATTGTACAATTGATATTTAATCATATGTAATTATATATGCTCAAATGTTTATTCCAAAAATATTAATATGAACATTTGTGAAGGAATTATCGTCCAAAAGCTCCAAGTTACGTTTGGCCAATGTGGTAAGAATTCCTAATTGTTCCAAAGCATTATATTGAATCACGCATATGTATAAAGTCACGCAAAGACTTAAATCCTCAAAAAAGATACTCTGCGTATATATATAGGAATTGAGCATGATATGCAATAATACAGAGGGAATGCCATAATTGGTTATTATTATGATCCGTTCTCCCGATGTGAGAACTATGTGAATGAAATTTGGTGGACTTTTCCACAAAGATTAAGAAACCATGAAATCAGGACCATAGATTTATGTCGAAGGGTAATATTCCTTGGCATGACATGGGTATCACAGTAGAGACTCAAGATTATATTGGCCATGTATCCTAACGGTTTATTGAAGTTGGTGATACTCTTGACAGACCTTAGGATACTACTGTGAAAGAACGAGGACTGCCTATGGACCGCGGGAGGTTAGGGTAGTGTTTTATTAGCCCTGTATGAATGGGTGATAAGTATATTGCTATGTCACGTGGTGTTTGGCCTATTTTAGGCAATTTCATTGGACATTGAGTATGTCGTTCGACCTTAGATTATGAATGGTATCATGATCCTTCCTTATTCTCCTGCACCTTTAGTCAATTAAGCTTACTGATTCTGATTCCCAAAGATAAAAAACTTTATGCATAAAATGGAACCCCAAGAAAAGAAAGATAAAGTATGAAAGGTTACTCATATCTCTGAAATGTATTTGCTCATGTTTCATGTTATGCATCCGGTATCATGCTCCCTTCTCCTACTCTATCCCATTTGTTTATATTGTACCTTATCTTTATTTATATTACGCTGGCTGAACTTTTGGCTTACTCTTGTTGCTTTTTTTTTTGTCTCTAGATTAGCAAAGGCTTATACTTGATCAGGCAGAGTAGAGGATTAGAAGTTGGAGAGGTTCAAAGTATTGGAGGATAGCTTGAAGACTTAGTTTTGTGATTTATACCCTTTTGGAGCCTTTTGTATTATCTTGTCGATCATGTTTAATGACAATGATAATGCTGTATATGTAGTTTATCTTCTACTATATTTATTGAATTTAGTTACTTTTGTAGATTTATATGGTTTAATTATGTACCTAATGGTATCTTATCTGAATCAACGTCAGACTTGGAGTTATGACGTCAGTCTCACATGTTATTGATTGTGGCTATGGATCATGTGTAGTTATTGTGTTTGTTTGAATGTTGGGAGTTGTATTGGATGAGTTTTCTGGTTGTGTCAGGGTCATTTGGGATGGATTATTATTGTTGTACAGGTTGTTTAACATGTTTTGTATTTATTTTGATAGCTGTATTACAGATAAAATTCTGTTAGATTTTTTACAGAAAATATGATCCGTCATAGTTGGTATCAAAAAAAAGAGATGCCTTAAGTTTGATCTGAATCGTATGCGGAAGCCTAAGCTAGAATAAGATAGATTGAATAAATTAGTGGAAGGCATAGAATGACTAAGATAGGTCAAATAATTCTAGTTGCCTTAGTTTATATGACTTAGGCTAAGCCTAAGTTAGAATTAGTAGTTAGGAGTGGTTTCTAGGTTGTGGTACCCTAAGTTAGTACCTTAGTTGAGATAAATTGGTTAACTTAGGTTAGGACTAAGTTAAAGGTTAATAGATAAGTGGGGTAGTCTAGCTTTCACTATCCTAATTTTTGTCTAAGTGGTGAGCGAACCTATATTGTTTTTGTCCCAGGAAGGATATTTGTAGCCGATCGTGCCACTTAGACTAAGGTTGAGATGTGGAAGTGGTCAACTATGTGATAGCGAAGCTGGACATCTAAATCTGTTGAATGATTTAGTGGGACTTAAAGATTTTAGAAGATCTTGTCCGGACGAGAACCGGGAGGTGGGATGCTGAAGAAGGGTCCCTTGAGGATTAACTTAGGTTAACCTTGGTCCGAGGATCTAGGATTAGGGAAGCTTGCATAGCGTGGCAAGTGAGTCGGATAAGGTAATATCGTGGGCTAGAAGTCTGGATGACTTGGATTCAATTCTTGGTGTTTGTGAATCTGAGGATGGCGAATTGTGATCGATATAATAACGATTAAGTGTTTGAATTTTAGGTGACTCAGATTTTGTGGAAATTGAGATGTGGATCCTGAGTATTGAAATGGTGTTTGAGGTGACCCAATGTTCAGAAAGATAAGAGATATTGTAGAATATCTTTATGGACATTATTTTATGGATAGGTATTCTTTTTGACGAGTTTTGGGAGCATATTTCTGATTGTAGTTAGTTCGATCATAGGATTAAGGATTGCCCTTATCCAGGGTCGAACAGTGAAAGGGTCCAGCGTATTGAATTGGGATTCCGAGATGATGTGATACGATCACGCACTGAGAAAGGATCGACTGCTGCTAGTGGACTCTGGAATTGGGTATTACACGGGTAGGGGAGATCTGAAAGAGGGAGAGAGGAAGGAGAAGTAGAAGAAGAGCAAGGGATAGAGAAAAGAGGGGAGTCGGGCGAGAGAAAAGAAGAGCAGAAGAAGTAAGATTTTCGTATATTCCCTCCACTGTTCAGTACACAGTATATAACAAGAGCAAAACAAAGAAATAGAAACGGGTAAAAGCTTCATGTGGGGTGCTGCCAACAGAAACAGCAGTATAACAACAGAAACAGAAAACGTGGTTCTTCCAACTGAATATATGCCAACTGAATAAAAGGGAGTCAATCCCGAATATAATCTCGTAATTGCATCGGTGCTTGAGAGACTCGAGTACTCTTCCGTACACCCGGAGCATCACTGTTAATCAAACCGGTAACATTGCCGTCTCCATAAAAAATGACCTTGTCATCAAGGTTAAATTCTGAAAAATCATGCATAAATTCGCTCGCTGTTTCCCAGGTAGCCTCGCTTGGGGATTGTGCTTGCCATTGAACCAGAAACTGGGGAACGAATTGGCCCTGGATGAGGACCTTCCTGAAGCCCAGCAAGTCAGCAGGATATAGGAGCGGGTGGGAGCCGTGGGCCTCCTGCGGAAGATCCGTTGGTGCAGTGGGAGGATCGCCATTGAAGTGCTTTAGTAGGGAAACATGGAAAACATTATGTATTTTGGAACTGTCGGGTAATTGAACCCGATAAGCCACTGACCCAATGCGGTCGAGAATACGGAAGGGTCCATAAAACCTTTTAGTCAATTTGTTGGATTGGCGGTGAACCGCAGTGGATTGGCGGTACGGCTGTAGTTTTACCCAAACCCAATCGCCAACTTGATACTCCTTCTGGGTTCGGTGAGCATCTGCCTTTTGCTTCATGCACTGCTGGGCCCTTAGCAGATTGGTTCTGAGTGTAGTGATGAGATGTGTTCGTTCGGTGAGGAGTTCATTGATTGCTGCCACAACAGACGTTCCTCATGTGTAGTCTAGCAAGGAAGGGGGTGATCGTCCATAGACCACCTCAAAGGGGCTCATTTTAATTGAAGAGTGCCATGCGGTATTGTAATTCCATTCAGCCCATGGAAGGTATTGAATCCAAGAAGTAGGGTGGTCAGCCACAAAACAATGCAAGTAGTCTTATAAACAACGATTCACAACCTCCGTTTGCCCATCCGTTTGAGGGTGGTATGCGCTGCTGGTGGCCAGCGTGGTCCCTTGAAGTTTGAACAGCTCACGCCAAAAGTTGCTCATGAATAGAGGATCTCTGTCGGTTACCAACTCAACAGGAAAACCATGTAATCGGCACACTTCTTGGACAAAGACTTCGGCAAGTTCATGGGCTGTAAACTGGGTGCGTAATGGAGAAAAATGAGAGTATTTGGAGAGGCGATCGACCACGACCAAAATCACAGTTTTTCCGTGAGAAGGGGCAAGTGAGTTATGAAATCCATGGAAATTGACTCCCAAATTTTCCCTGGGATAGGAAGGGGTTGCAGTAACCCTTAAGGTGCGGTCGTGAAGGGCTTGGCTTGCTGGCATATTGAGCACTGCTGGATGAATTCATGGATATCCCTACGCATTTGGGGCCAATAGAAAATGTGGGCAATGCGGGTGAAGGTGCGCTGGAAACTGCCATGACCCCCAATGGGAGAATTATGGTACTCTTGCATGATAAGGTGCTGCAATGCTGATTTGGGTGGCACCAGAATTTTGGCCCGGTAGAAGATGAGCCCTTCCTTCACGGAATAATCAGCATGGGCGCCTGGCTGGGTTTGAATGGCAGTGATAAGGTTGCTGGAGGTAGAGTTATGCTGATGAAAATGTCGCAGCGCCTCTAGCAGTGCTAAGATCGGTCGGGAGACAACCTGTAGAGCATGGTAAGATGGATCTTGGCGTCGAGATAGGGCATCCGCAGGTCCGTTTTCCTTTCCCGGTCGATATATGATGTCGAAATCATAGCCTAAGAGCTTGGCGATCCAGCGTTGCTGGTCCGGAGTGTGAATTGTCTGCGCTAACAGAGCTCTAAGGGGTTGGTGATCTGTTTGTATGATGAACTTAGACCCCAAAAGGTAGGTGAGCCATTTTCGAACTGCCTCCACGATCGCGCAAAGTTCCTTGACATAGGTTGAAGAATTCTGTAACCTGGCAGAAAGCTTATTGCTGTAGAATGCAATTGGATGGCCTGCTTGTGTTAGAACTGCTCCAATACCGATGCCGGAAGCGTCAGTGTGGATGGTGAAGGGCTGTGTAAAGTTGGGTAGAGTTAAAACGGGGGTAGTAGTGAGGGTGTCCTTGAGAGCTTGGAAAGCCAACTCCGCTACTAAATTTCAGACAAAGGCCGATTTCCGTAGCAATTGAGTGAGAGGTGAGGCAATTTGAGCATAGCGAGCCACAAACCGGCGGTAATAAGCAGCTAGCCCCAGAAACCCGCGAAGCTGCTTGACATTGACCAGTGGTGGCCATTTTTGTACTACTTTAATCTTTGCTAGGTCCACCATTACACCCTGGTCAGTCACCACATGGCCCAAGTAAGCTATAGAAGAACACCCAAACTCACATTTCGATGGTTTGGCGTAGAAGGAGTTGTCCCGCAGTGTTTGTAAAGCCAGCTGGAGGTGCTGAAGATGATGCTCCCAGGATGGACTATAGACTAGAATGTCATCAAAAAATACTAGGATGAATTTCTGGAGGGCTGATCTGAATGTGGTGTTCATCTCGGCCTGGAACGTTGAAGGAGCATTAGAGAGTCCGAACGGCATGACTAGGAATTCATAGTAGCCTTCGTGAGTCCGGAATGCCGTCTTATGTATGTCCCCTGATGAACTCTCATCTGGTGATAGCCGGCTCTCAAATCCAGCTTGGAGAAGAATTTCGCACCATGAAGGTCATCCAATAATTCATCGACAGTTGGGATTGGAAATCTGTCCTTGATGGTAATCGCATTCAAGGCTCGGTAGTCAACACAGAAACACCAGCTGCCATCTTTCCTTTTTACTAGCAGGACAGGGGAGGAGAAGGGACTTGTGCTCGGTTGGATTATGCCTTCATCCAGCATGTCATGGATCAGTTTCTCAATTTCAGTTTTCTGGAAATGGGGGTAATGGTATGGCCTCACATTAACTGGGGAAGAATTTAGTTGGAGAGGTATGCGGTGATCTGCTGCTCGGTGGGGAGGTAGGCCATGTGGGGTAGAGAACACATCTATGAAGGATAAGAGGAGGGATTGAAGGACTTTGGCCTGTTCTGTGGGAAGTTGTGAGTGAAGCTTAAATTGAGGGAAGATATCCTTCGAGTCATTAGGCTGCACTTCCCTAGTAGTCATCTGGACTATGAGTTGGAAATAGGTGGCGATTGACTGGGTAACTTCTCCTCTTTGCAATTGGCCGAGTGTCATGGTGGCCATGGTTGCCTTCGGTAGTCCATGTAATGTGATTGAGCCTCCCTCATGCTGAAAGCGCATCCACAGTGCCTTATAGTCAAAGAGCACCGGTCCAATGGTGGCTAACCACTGAACTCCAAACATGATGTCAGCACCATATATAGGAAGCAGGTAGAGATCTACTTTGAACTTAGATTCGCCCACGGTAGTAAGGACATTGGTGCACAGTCCCTCGTAGTGAACGGAATCACCATTTCCCACTATGACGTTGAGGTGTTGGGATGGTTCAATTGGGACTCCCAAATATTTGCCCATGCATGTTTGAAGGAAATTGTGGGTGGAACCACTGTCCACCAAAATAATGACAGGATGGCCCATGATAAATCCTTGCAGCCGCAAGGTAGAGGGAACAAAGCGGCCCTCTAGTGCGTGCAGGGAAATGGTGGGAGCATGAGCAGGGGCCTGCCAAAGGGGTTCAGCTTCTAGGCTTGGATCTGCTGAATTTTCTCCTTCGGCTATCAAAGTCTCTGTTGCGGTTGTTGGCAGCCCATCCAGGCTGCCTTCCTCTACCATCATACATAAAAATTGGGGAGGTTTACACCTATGGCCTGGTGTGAAACGTTCATCACAATTAAAGCATAGGCCCTTTTCCCGTCTAGCTGCCATTTTTGCTGGTGTAAGGCGTTTGATGGGCAATCGGTTGGGTATATTGGCTGGAGGTAACATTTTAGGGAATGACTGAGGGAAATTGGGTTGGGGTTGGGTAACTGGGGCTCGAGAGTGTAATGTATGGCTGTTATCCAGTTTCTCCTCCACCAACTTGGCCATGCCAAAAGCCTCTGACAACGTCTGCGGCTTCAATAGCAGCAACTCTCGTCGGATTTCATCCCGCAACCCAGAGAGGAAACTGTTCAGAAGATTATTGGCAGATAATCCAGTAGTGCGTGTAGAAATGGCTTCAAATTCAGTCATGTATGCCGATACCGTAGTGATTTGACGAAGCTTATACAAGGTGGCTTCGTGATTCACATAAGAAGGATCAAACCTCAATTCAAGATCTCTAGAGAATACCTTCCAGGAGGACAGCTGACGAGTGGCGTGCATCCAGTGGAACCACTGAAGAGCAGGTCCAGCCATGTAAAACGCAGCAATGGTCAATTTCTGGTCGGTTAGAGTATAATGATACAGGAAGAAACGCTCCATCTGAAACAACCAACCCACCACATTTTCGCCAGCAAAGAAGGGGACCTCTAATTTGGTCAATCGAACCGATGATGCGTGAAAGGTGTCCGATGGTGGCGGTGGAAAGTGAGGTAGGTTGACGATTTGAGGGTTAGACATGATAGAACTCGAGGGAGGTAGAGGGATTGAGGAAGGAGTCAGTAATAATGGGGGATTGGGTGAGGAAAAAGAATGGCGTTCTGGGCGATTTAGGGATTGCTGAATATCACTGACAGACTGTTGGAATTCATGGAGAGTTTGCTAAATCTATTCGTTAGTCGTCGATTGGAGGGTGAATCGCTCAGAATGATCCTTGACTTCCTGTGCGATACTGGCGATGGCGTCTTCCAGAGCTTTGTACCGAGTGGTCATTCCCTCTGCCATTTCTCTCAACGAGAGTACCAATTGATACGATCATGCACTGAGAAAGGATCGACTGCTGCGAGTGGACTCTGAAATTGGGTATTACACGGGTAGGGGAGATCTGACAGAGGGAGAGAGGAAGGAGAAGTAGAAGAAGAGCAAGGGAGAGAGAAAAGAGGGGAGTCGGGTGAGAGAAAAGAAGAGCAGAAGAAGTAAGATTTTTGTATATTCCCTCCACTGTTCAGTACACAGTATATAACAAGAGTAAAACAAAGAAACAGAAACGGGTAAAAGCTTCACGTGGGGTGCTGCCAACAGAAACAGCAGTATAACAACAGAAACAAAAAACGTGGTTCTTCCAACTGAATATGCCCACTGAATAACGGGGAGTCAATCCCAGATATAATCTCGTAATTGCATCGGTGCTTGACAGACCCGAGTACTCTTCCGTACACTCGGAGCATTACTATTAATCAAACCGGTAACATGATGACACAAGGTATAAAGTGTCACTTATTGTGATGGAAAGTAAGGTTCTTGGGTTTGATATTGTAGCCATGTATCATTTGGGGATCCCGAATCTATATTTTCAATTGTATTCCCAACTTACATGTAATTTGAAGATCTAGGCTTTACCTGTGACGGCCCGTACTTAATTCCAACATAAACCGCCGTCAAGTCTTAAAAAAATAATTAATAAATAATAATGGACATAAAAATTTTTCCTTTCTTTCTTACACAGAATTGACTGAGGCCGAACTGTATGAGCTGGCCTTCCGATTTTAATTTCACACTAGGCCGACCAATCATTAAGGTTAGCCAGACTTGAACGTCTGAGATGCTTACTAAACCTTCCAATAATATTAATCATAAAGTAATCACGGAAACATACTAATAACATCCATAGAGTCATAAACAACGAAATCATTTTACAAGTCTTCTCAAAACATCAAAAGGAAATAGAATTAAGTTCTTCATTGATCATCTCCGGTCATTTACTCTGTCTAGCTACTTCAAAAGGTCTTACTCAATTTCGTCCTCCATGAGCCTTTCGTCATCTGAAAACAACAAGAGTGAGCCACAAATCCCAGCAAAAATACTCACATGCAGAAAATATAAACATATATATATAAGCGAATATAACTTAGCATACGAAAATCATCATGTCTTTAGTTCAGAATTTTCTTAATCTTTTTCCTTATTATCTTATCTTCTGAAAACTCATAAAACCATTGAAAATTCTTATCATCTTTAGGGACCGGACGGGAGCAGACAATATCGATGACGGGTTGTGTGTAACCCCACAACCTAAAGCCGTATCCCCTCATTATACTCCCCGGGGCGGGACGTAATGTCTTTAACTCGGCATACGGGGCCGTAGTCCATAGTTGTTATGCTACCAGAAAGTCCCCTCCCATGGCCCAGGAGGCAATCCTCGAATGTCACTCCAATATCCTTCATCCATCTTTAACAGCAAGTTTAATAGAGACTCGGTTCATAGTTCTTTTCCTTTAATAGCCATCCTTCATAGTTGGAAAGTCAAAAGTCGTAGAGTTCGACTTGCTGTCCATATTACATGCATTTTTCATGTTCATAAAAATAGGCTGGAGTTCTTTTTCAAATAGAAGGCCGAAGTTCTTTTTCAAACAGTAGACCGGAGTTCTTTTTCAAACAGAAGGCCGGAGTTCTTTTCAACAGAAGATTGGAGTTCTTTTTCATACAGAGGGCCGGAGTTCTTAAAGCCGGACTTCTTTTATCAAAGCCGGAGTTCTTTACAGAGCCGGAGTTCTTTTACATAAAAATCGGAGTTCTTTACAAAGCCGGAGTTCTTTTATATAAAAACCAGAGTTCTTTATAAAGTCGGAGTTCTTTTACATAAAAAGCCAGAGTTCCAAAAGCCGGAGTTCCTTTCAAAAGCCAAAGTTCTTTTGTTAAAGGTTGGAGTTCTTGTATCATCAGTTGTCATCAAAAGCCGGAGTAAAAGTTGGAGTAAAAAGCCGGAGTTCTCTTTTGTCAAGGCCGGAGTTCATTTCAAAACAAAAGGACGGAGTGCTTCTTAAAGACGGAGTGTTTCTTTAAAGACGTAAAGGCCAGAGTTCCTCTTCTTCAAAACTAGGGTACTTTTCAAAAGAGGACGGAGTACTTTGTTCATAAAAGATCGGACTTCTTTGGACGGAGTGCATTTTCTTAAAAAAGGACGGAGTGCTTTTACCTCAAAAGGCCAGAGTCCTTTGGACAGAGTACGTTTTCTTAAAAAGGACGGAGTGCTTTTACCTCAAAAGGCTGAGTCCTTTGGACGGAGTGCATTTTCTTAAAATGGACGGAGTGCTTCTTTAAAAGGCAGAGTTCTTTTCTTATGAAGGCAGAGTTCTTTTCTTTAAACATATAATTGTCAAAATTCATATAAATCAACAGATAATCATACTTCCAGCAAAACAAAGTCAAGCATCATGAAGTCTTTTCCTTAAACATGCAATTATCGACAAATAATCATACTTTAAGCATCTGATATGAAAGGAACAGAATAACATCATATAAGTTTATATAATATCAGATATACTAGCGTAGAAATCATGCGTAATCATGAACTTGAAAATAAGGGTGAGTATTCTTGCCTGAATTTCTTTTATTTCGCCTGGAACCTTTGGTCTCTCTCTGTTTCCAAAACTCTATTGCGTGACTCATTCTTACTTCTGTGGTTCTATTTATAGACCTTAGCGGCCGTCGTTTGAGTTAGCCACACTAAAGTATATCATTTATGGCTTTTTATTAATTGCCACATTATTACGATTCTTCATTTCTCAACAGTCTCCTTCTTAAATTTTTAGAGTTATTTATGATTTTATGTGTCCAATGAGTTTCCTCATAAATCTTCAGATTAATTGACCTCGTAAGGTACACATTTCTCATTTAATTTCAATCCGGTCAACTTACTGGCGTTGACCAGATTACCATTCTCTTTCCCTTCCTTCCTTTCATGTATGATTTTCGGTCAACATTTTATATTGACCGGATCACGCCTTCCGGGCAACACTCGTTGTCCGGAATACGCCTTCTGGTCAACCTTTTACGTTGACCGGTTTACACCTTCTTCAGGCCTTCCGGTCAACACCTTGTTGACCAGATCACCATCCTTTGTAATTGTAACTTGACATCGGGAATTTTTTCAATATTCTAGAATCTGGGCCGTTACAATCTCCCCCACTTATAGAAATTTCGTCCTCAAAATTTGACGATCCTCACAATCTCATAATTATAGGTATTCTCTCAGACAAGGATTACTCTAGGAAACCTCAAGCATTTGAATCATCCTAACCCTCATCACAAAACAAATTCTTAGCCTCTCAGAACGACTCAACCCAGACACTTACGGATTTCTTAACCATTGATACAAGAAAGACCTTATGACGATCCGTAAATTTCAAAAGTGACTTACAGTAATGCTGACTAATTTGATTTGATACTTCAAACGAATTCAATGAACTTCCACTTTAGTTCATTCCAAGCTTCAAAAGAATTTGATCACCGGGACCTTAACCTTACTCTTAAATTTCTGAGTTATGGGTTCACAACGCTTACGCTGCGCTACTCTGATTTAAACAATTCTAGGGTAGTCATACTATGAAGACAATTCCAAAATTCTCAAACGACTGCCACATTCCAAGTTATAATCATAACAATCACCCGAAGAGTCAACATAACTTTAAATCATTACTCAGAATCTTAAGATTCCAATTCAAGAACATGGCATCCTATCACCTAATCATTTGGACTTACTCACGATTCCTCTTTCATATTTCTTACGAAACTTCAAAGACATATAAACCCAAAGACTCACAGCTTCAATTGCCAACATTGATGCCTGTTTTCCTAACTAAAACACCGAGGTTCACTTTCTCAACCTTTAAAAAGGTCTGTCCATATGCAATATTACATGATCAACTATTTTGGCTCTTAAAACTTTAGGTACTGACTATCTTTAAAGACAAGGCTATAAGTTCTTAAAGTTGAGACTTTAATTGCTAATTTTAACTTACATATGGGGTAATACTAATCGCGAACAGGTTCAAATATCTTGCCTTCCTATCCGAAGTGTTGTTAGTCCATCCGGTTCGCCTTCCTCTGTTAGACATGACTTCAGTGACGATTTTAATGTCTAAAAGAACATTTTTGTTAGTCAAACAGTCCAAAGATAGCTATCTGTCCAAAGCCTAAATAAAACTAACCCTATTCTTGCCCTAACTGACCTTGCCCTAAGTTTCCATATTGATTCGAATTGTCCTAAAGTATCTCAATTTTCTCTCTGATACCAACTGTGACAGCCCGTACTTAATTCCAACATAAACCGGCGTCAAGTCTTAAAAAAATAATTAATAAATAATAATGGACATAAAATTTTTTCCTTTCTTTCTTATACAGGATTGACTGAGGATGAACTGGATGAGCTGGCCTTCCGATTTTAATTTCACACCAGGCCGACCAATTATTAAGGTTAGCCGGACTTGAATGTCTGAGATACTTACTGAACCTTCCAATAACATTAACCATAAAGTAATCACGGAAACATACTAATAACATCCATAGAGTCATAAACAGCGAAATCATTTTACAAATCTTCTCAAAATATCAAAAGGAAATAAAATTAAGTTTTTCATTGATCATCTCTGATCATCTACTCCGTCTAGCTACTTCAAAAGGTCTTACTCAACTTCGTCCTCCATGAGCCTTTCGTCATTTGAAAACAACAAGAGTGAGCCACAAAACCCATCAAAAATACTCACATGCAGAAAACATAAACATATGTACATAAGCGAATATAACTTAGCATACAAAAATCATTATGTCTTCAGTTCGGAATTTCCTTAGTCTTTTTCCTTATTATATTGTCTTCTAAAAACTCATAAAACAATTGAAAATTCTTATCATCTTTAGGGACCAGACAGGAGCGGACAACATCAAGGACGGGTTGTGGGTAACCCCACAACCTAAAGCCGTATCCCCTCATTATACTCCCTGGGGCGGGACGTAATGCCTTTAACTCGGCATACGGGGCCGTAGTCCATAGTTGTATGCCACTAGAAAGTCCCGTCCCGTGGCTCAAGAGGCAATCCTTGAGTGTCACTCCAATATCCTTCATCCATCTTTAATAGCAAGTTTAATGGAGACTCGGTTCATAGTTCTTGTCCTTTAATGGCCATCCTTCATAGTTCAAAAGTCAAAAGTCGTAGAGTTCTACTTGCTGTCCGTATTACATTCATTTTTCATGTTCATAAAAATAGGCCGGATTTCTTTTTCAAACAGAAGGTCGGAGTTCTTTTTCAAACAGTAGGCCGGAGTTCTTTTTCAAACAGAAGGCTGGAGTTCTTTTCAACAGAAGGCCAGAGTTCTTTTTCATACAGAGGGCCGGAGTTCTTAAAGCCGGAATTCTTTTATCAAAGCCAAAGTTCTTTTACATAAAAACCGGAGTTCTTTACAAAGCCGTAGTTCTTTTACATAGCCGGAGTTCTTTTACATAAAAACCGGAGTTCTTTATAAAGTCGGAGTTCTTTTACATAAAAAGCCGGAGTTCCAAAAGCCGGAGTTCATTTCAAAAGTTGAAGTTCTTTTGTTAAAGGCCGGAGTTCTTGTATCCTGAGTTGTCATCAAAAGCCAGAGTAAAAGTTGGAGTAAAAAGCCGAAGTTCTCTTTTGTCAAGGCCGGAGTTCATTTCAAAACAAAAGGACGGAGTGCTTCTTAAAGACGGAGTGTTTCTTTAAAGATGTAAAGGCCAGAGTTCCTCTTCTTCAAAACCGGAGTACTTTTCAAAAGAGGATGGAATACTTTGTTCGTAAAAGACCGGACTTCTTTGGATGGAGTACATTTTCTTAAAAAGGACGGAGTGCTTTTACCTCAAAAGGCCGAAGTCCTTTGGACGGAGTTTGTTTTCTTAAAAAGGACGAAGTGCTTTTACCTCAAAAGGCCGGAGTCCTTTGGACAGAGTGCATTTTCTTAAAATGGATGGAGTGCTTCTTTAAAAGGCGGAGCTCTTTTCTTATGAAGGCGGAGTTCTTTTCTTTAAACATATAATTATCAAAATTCATATAAATCAACAGATAATCATACTTCCAGCAAAACAAAATCAAGTATCATGAAGTCTTTTCCTTAAACATGTAATTATCGACAAAATCAGATATGAAAGAAACAGAATAACATCATATAAGTTCATATAATATCAGATATACTAGCTTAGAAATCTTGCATAATCATGAATTTGAAAACAGGGGTGAGTACTCTTGCCTGAATTTCTTTTACTTCGCCTGGAACCTTTGGTCTCTCTCTCTTTCCAAAACTCTATTGCATGACTCATTCTTACTTCTCTAGTTTTATTTATAGACCTTGGCGGCCGTCATTTGAGTTAACCACATTACTACGATTCTTCATTTCTCAACAGTCTCCTTCTTAAATTTCCAGAGTTATTTACAATTTTATGTGTCCAATGAGTTTTCTCATAAATCTCCAGATTAATTGACCTCGTCAGGTACACATTTCTCATTTAATTCCAATCCGGTCAACTTACTGGCATTGACTAGATTACTGTTCTCTTTTCCTTCGTTCCTTTAATGTATGATTTTTAGTCAACATTTTATGTTGACCGGATCACGCCTTCCGGGCAACACTCGTTGTCCGGAATACGCCTTCCGGTCAACCTTTTACGTTGACCGGTTTACATCTTCTTCAGGCCTTCCGGTCAACATCTTTACGTTGACCGGATCACCATCCTTTGAAATTGTTCACGACTTCCGATCAACACCTTGTTGACCGGATCACTATCCTTTGTAATTGTAACTTGACATCGGGGATTTTTTCTGTATTCTAGAATCTGGGCCATTACATTACCTTTGTGGCATAAAGATCCATTATATTTTCTTGAGTCCGTAGATAAGAACGGTTAGGTTAATCTGATTTATTTTATAGTGCTAACCTTGACGTGACATAAGAACTTGATCGGTAGGTCACTGAGCTGATATGAATTTGGTTGGTAAGCACATTATTTCTTGCAATCGAATTATGCAATTTTGGGTATGGACCTGAGTTAGTCCAGGTATCAAGAAATTATTATCATTTTGCCTATAGGTCGTGTTATGAGGATTCATGCTAAGTTTGTTTGATAATGAGACCACACCTAGAAGTCATCTCGTGGTCACTAAGAGACTTTGGTTGTATAAACATTTGAGGATGCTTCTTAAAGAAAAAGATTAGGTTGGTTGATCTTGGATCGGTAGATTGAGACTATCGATATCAACATCGATCTTTAAGGACCTCAAAGCTGAATCATTTGATCTTTTATAAGGGTTTGATGATTTCTAAAATCGATCTGTATCCGTAGCGCTGTTGATTATGGACAATTGAGAATTGTGCCTGTGGTAGCCATCGATATAAGATGGGGCCATTGCAAGTTTCGATGATACTGTTTGGGTTTGTAGATTTATTGACGTGCTTATGAATTGGATGGGCTAGATCTTTCAGCCATAATTGGATTAGTATTGTGATGGCCTCATCGATGAACTCAAGAAATTATAGGGAGTGTGATCCTTGGTTGTGGGCTGTGTCATGAAACAAGAAGGCTATTAGCCGTGTGTTCGGTTGAGGTCAGTGTGTGGGTTTTAGTAAGAGAAGATATCGTATCAGGTATATGGCTTCTTCAGTAGCAAGAATGTGGTCCTGTAGGGATTTGAACGATAGATAACCTAGGGAAGACTAAGTAATGTCGCGTGGGTGCACAGTTTCCTTGGGTTTAGTTGTGTGTAATAAGATATTCGTTAGGTGTCCCTTGAGGTTTGGCAATATTCGTGGAGCATAGACTTAGAAGCGATCGGCATTTCTTAGAAGTAAGGTATGTAGGAATAAACTTCTAGGTTTAAATGATAATTGTTAACTGTGTCATTTGGGTTGATCCCTAATGAATCAAGTGTATTGTAGTAGTGTGTGATGCCTTGAAAAAAATTTAGAATTATGTTTTTCCTAGATCAGCCGTAGGAGTTGTCCTCTTAATAAGTGGGTAGAAACCAATGATCGGAATTGCTCCAACCTTTATTTGAAGGTAGCAATTGAAGCTGTTGCTTAGAGGGTTTATAGGTTTGCGTATGAATGTAGTTGCTGTCTAGCTAATCCTTAAGGTCTGTGTAGCCATGTCATGTAGAGGATATGATATTGCACCAGTGTAAATGGGTAATCTGTTTAAAAGATGATAAGTTTTTGCAATCTTACTTTAGGGTTATTAGAACAGTAAGGATTTTGGGGATCGGAATAATTGTGTATTAGCTTTCGAGGATGTTCCATTTATCCCGAAATTGGGTAGCGCATGCGGGTCAAATATGTTGACTCGTTGGTATGCTATCGGGATAATAAGTTTGTTGTGTATTTAGGTTCCAAAACCTAGGTGGTGATTTTAAGCTGTGCCGAATTTTTTGGGTGATTGTTTCAATTGCAATTTCTAAGTTAATCATGATTTGAGAAGTAAGAACTTGCCTTAGTTATGTTGATATCTTTAGAATTTTCTTGATTCTATAATTGTTATGTGGCCAAAGGTTTGATGTGAATCATTGAACAATGTTTGCAATTGATTTTAATGTACAAGTATAAGGGTCGATCAAAGTGGTGCAGCGGTAGCGTACGCTCCATTACTTAGAGATTTTGGAGTAGGATCAAGGATCCAAGTGATTGGCCATTTTCGAGGCTTAGGATGATCTGAAGTAGGAATTCATAAGTTGCTTGAGGTTCGGAATAATGTTAAGGAAATAGTTGGTAGTTTTAGTTGCCTACAATATGGTGGGCTATCATGAAATCTCCCATTTATCCATAATTGAGGGAGTACGTTTATGATCGGGTTTAACCATTGTGGGAGATTAGGGATTATCTTATAACAAGGTTTCAATTTCGATTTTAGATAAAAAGCATTAGGCTTGAGAATCAGAATAATTCAAATGATTAAGGTTCTCTAAAATCAATCTTCTCACCAAAAAAGTGATTTGGGAGTATGGCGGTGAATCTGGAAGGACTATTCTCTATTCTTAAGTTTTGAAGTTTGTTAAATTTCGAAAATGAAATTTTTATAAGTAAGGAAGAATGTAATATCCCAAATATTTTTATTCGATTTAATTAGGTTTATTTATTTATTTTTGGATAATTTGGGTATGA
>JAODPA010125748.1:0-17488 GCA_025585075.1 Nepenthes mirabilis
TTATGGTTTTGTGATTCGCGGGATTAAGGATCTAAGTCCGATACAAGTGGTATCGAGGTTATGATATCCTTGGAGCTTGTGAATATGATTGGTTGGGTTAACCTGAATCGTCTTGGGGTGTCAATCCTGTTGTGACGTTTAAAGGTTTCGGTCAGTAAGTTATCGGGTCGATTGCCTGATAATTGACTCGTGCGATTTTGGGTATGAACTTGAGATAGTTAAAGTGTTAAGCCGTGATCTGATCTTAATAGTAGTTCGGTGGACGAACTGCAATGCTGATTTGGTCGGATGGGTAAAAGAAACACCCGACAATCAGGTTGTGGGATTTGAAGCATGAGTTTGAATTGATCGAGGTATCAAGAAATTGATATCGTCTTTCTTGTAAATCAATTGTTCGAGGATGTTATCGGAAGGGAAGATTCGGTCAAGTTATCTTATGATCGGTAATTCGAGGTCATATCGAATCAATGTCAATCGTTGAGGATCTTAAGCAGGGCCGTGGAAGTATCGGCTTTGGTATCATGGTTGAATATTTCAGAATCTTCGAGGTAAATAGATGGACCGATAAGGTGGTTCACGAATTTCAAAAATGTTTAGAAGATTAATGATTGGATGATCAGATCCTGGGGATGGATATGATGTTAATAGGTTGAGAATTATTAAGATAGGATAGGATGTTTAGGTGTCAACCTTTAGGCTAGACGTAGATTAAATTGAATTATTGTTGACCCTTCCCTTTTAATCTAATTTCTTAAGGATTATTAACATTGCGATGTTCTTCATTAGAGTATATAAGATGGCTAGTGGAAGAGGTAGAAGAAATAATCGTGGAGGTGCTAGTACTCCCTATGACTGAGAAGCCGAATACGTGAATTTGTTAGGGACAATGACGAACATTGTTGAATCGATGGAGCAACTTTATATGGCTCTAGTTCTTGCGCATGAGCCAGTTCTAGTAAATCATGCTCTGACAATGTACGATAGGCTCATGGTAGAGAGAGCGCCTAAATTCTTCGGTGAACCTGATCTGGTGAAGGTGGATATTTTGATCCGAAGGATGAGGAAGATCTTTATGGTAATTCAATGTTTTGATCGAGAAAAGTTCATGTTTGCGGTGTATAGGTTGGAGGGTGAAGCTGATAGTTTATGGGCCATGAAGAAGGAGGCATTAGGTGTGCCCGATGATGAGATTACTTGGGAAATCTTTAAAGAAGCCTTTGTAGAAAAGTATTTCCCTTCCAGTCTTTAAGATCAAAAGGAGTAAGAATTTATGCGATTTAGGTAGGAAAATCAGACTGTAGCAAAATACGATACAAAGTTTACTAAATTGTCTCGATATGCGCCGTATTTTGTAGATGATGAATTGAGAAAGGCAAAGAAGTTGCAGCAGAGACTGAGAGATGATATTAGAAGGAAATTAATGACCCAAAATCTTCAAACGTATGGTGATATTTTAAATTGGGCTTTGATATTTGAAAAGGAGCTGGAGACGCAAAAGTTTTATGTAAAGGGTGCTGCTAGCTGGGCAAGTTTTAGTACGAGATCTAATGTGGGGCCTTCAGGGCCATCAAAAAGGGCAAAGACGGCAACTAAAAGGAAGAGCATAGTTGAAGCCTAGTCAGTGACGAGTTCTCAAGCATTGGTTGCTGATTGCACTTATTGTGGGAAAAAGCATGTTGGGAGAACCTGTTTTAAGGCGATTGGGGCATGTTTCAACTGTGGACAACAAGGCTACTTGATGAAGGATTGTTCATTGCCCATGAGATGTGAAGCAAAGAATCCAACCATTGTGGCTAAGGCTTTTGCGGTGATAGTATAGGATCCTAAAATATCTCTGACAGTGGTTGAAGGTACCCTTTTTATTTATGGAGTTTTAGCTTCTGTTTTATTTGATTCTAAATCTACACATTCTTTCGTTTCCCCGCAATTTGCATACTATATTGTATCCACCCCAAGAATTTTGGATTATTCCTTATCTGTATCGACCCATACCGGGTCGTCCATAATTACTGATGTTATGTATCCGGAATGTGTGGTTGAGGTGGATGGAAAATGTTTGATGGTGGATTTGAGATTGTTAAATATGGGCAACTTTGATGTTATTTTAGGGATGCACTGGCTAGCAAAAAATCATGTTAGTATTGATTACTTTCTAAAAAGGGTATGTTTTGATATTCTTGAAGTGGAATCCTTCTTCATTCAAGGCATTAGGAGGAAGGAGATGCCTATGTGGATTTCTGCTTTACATACCAAGCATTTGATAAAAAGTAGATGCCATACCATTAGGAGTCACAGTGTGCCGACGAAAGATATTTTAGTTATATGTGATTTTGAGGATGTGTTTTCAAAAGAGTTGCCTGCGTTACCTCTTCACAAGGAGATTGAGTTTGAGATTAAGGTTACTCCAGGGGCTATCCTGATTTCTAAAGCACCTTATCGTATGGCACCCAATGAATTGAAAGAATTAAAATTACAATTATAGGAATGGTTAGACAATAGCTTTATTAGATCGAGTGTATCTCCACAGGGTGCACCGGTACTATTTGTAAGGAAGAAAGATGGGTCCTTATAGTTATGTGTTGATTATCGTGAATTAAACAAAATCAGATGTCACCAATTACAAGGATCTCCCGTGTGTTTGACCAATTACAAGGATCTCGGGTGTTTTTGAAGATTGACTTGAGGTTCGGATGTCACCAATTAAAGATTAAGTCAGATGATGTGGCCAAAACTACTTTTCGGACGAGGTATGACCACTATGAATTTCTTATGATGCCCTTTGGTCTTACGAATACTCCTGCTGCTTTTATGGACCTGATAAATTGAGTATTTCATCCATATCTGAATAAATTTATGGTGGTATTTATTGATGACATCTTAATATATTCTAAAAATCATGATGAGCATGAAACTCATTTGAGGATTGCTCTCCAAGTACTTTGCGAGATGAAGCTGTATGCTAAATTGAATAAATGTTAGTTTTGGCTGGATGAGGTGATATTTTTGGGACATGTGATTTCGAACGGAGGCATTGCTGTAGACCCAAAGAAGGTAGAGGCGGTTACTAGCTGGTATAGACCTATCTCGATGACTGAAATTAGGAGTTTTCTCGACGTAGCAGTATATTATAGGAGATTTGTAGATAATTTCTCTCGGATAGCTATGCCCTTGACTCAATTAGTAAAGAAGGAGGTAAAGTTTGATTGGATTGAAGAATGTGATCACAGTTTTTAGGAACTGAAAGATTGCCTAACGACTACTCCAATGTTGACTATTCTGGAGGGATCGGGTGGCTTTGAGGTATATTATGATGCCTCCAAGGCGGGTTTGAGTTGCGTATTGATGCAACATGGCAAAGTAGTAGCTTATGGGTTTAGGCAAGTAAAGGTGCATGAGAAGAATTATCTAACTCATGACCTGGAATTAGTTGCGGTGGTATTTGTCCTAAAGGTTTGGAGACATAATCTTTATGGTGAGAAATTCCTTGTCTATTCAGACCATAAAAGTTTAAGGTATTTGTTGTCATAGAAGGAGCTCAATATGAGGCAAAGGAGGTGACTTGATTTTCTGAAAAATCATTACTGTGAGATTCAGTATAAACCTTGGAAGGCTAATGTGGTTGCTGATGCTTTGAGCCGCCGATCAAGTTTTGTGGCAAGTTTTCATATAAAACATATGAAGATGTTAGATTATCTGAAATAATGTGATATTCAGCGGCATGTTCAAGGTGATTGGATGATTTTATCATGCCTTCAAGTTTAACGGGAGGTGATAAATGAGGTTAAGAAAAAACAGGTGAACGACTCATTTCTTATGGAAATTGTGGGTGATTTGAATAAGGACTCCAAAATTGATTTTAATGTCCGAGCTAATGGAGTATTGAGGTTTAAAGATCATTTATGTGTACCGGATGATAAGGAGTTGAAGGAGAAAATCTTGAAGGAAGCTCACCAATCTTGATATACAATTCATCTGGGGACGAAAAAAATGTACTAGGATTTGAGGAAAACCATTTGGTGGAGAAACATGAAATGGGATATTATGGCTTATGTCGAGAAATGTCTTATGTGTCAACAATTGAAGGCTGAAAGGAGAAAATTGTCTGGATTATTGCAACCGATGTCAATCCCGAGTTAGAAATGGGAAGACATCGCGATGGATTTTGTGTCAGGCTTACCTTGAACACCCAAGAACCATGATGCCGTTTAGGTTATTATTGATCAGCTGACTAAATCAACCCATTTCATGGCAATCAGGATGATGTACTCTTGTGATAAATTGGCCCAATTGTATGTGAACAAGATTGTTAGACTTTGTGGTATACCCGCTTCGATTGTGTCTAATAGAGATCCCCATTTTGTTTCGAGGTTTTGAGAAAGTTTGCATAGGGAGTTGGGAACAGAATTGTAATTTAGTACAGCATATTACCCACAAACTAACGGCCAATCAAAGTATACACTTTAGATCCTAGAGGATATGTTAAGGGCTTCGATGTTAGACAGGAAGGGAAAGTGGGATAACTATTTGTCCCTAGCAGAATTCTTCTACAATAATAGTTATCAAGTGAGAATAGGCATGGCACCTTTCGAAGCCCTGTATGGGAGAAAATGCAGGTCATCGATTTATTGGGAGGAGACCGGAGATAAGAGAATTTTGGGTCCTAAAATTATTAACGAAATGGCGGAGAAGATTAGACTAATTCATGAGAATCTGACAGTTACTCAAAGTAGGCAGAAGAGCTATGCGGATCGTAGTAGGACAGAATTGAGATTTGAGGTGGGTGACTGTGTCTTTCTGAAGGTATCACAATCTAAGGGACATTTAGATTTGGGGTAAAAAAAAAAACTTAAGCCACGATTTATAGGCCATTTTGAGAGTTTGGAGAGAATTGGGAAGATGGCTTATAGGTTGGCATTGCCACCTAATCTGGCGAATGTATATGATGTGTTTCATGTATCGATGCTTCAAAAGTATGTCCACGATCCCACGCACATTATTGATTTCGAGCCCTTGACAATTGACAAGGATTTATCTAATGTTGAGATGCCGATGTGGATCCTAGATCGAAAAGACTAGAAATTGCGTATGAAGACTATTTCTCTGGTAAAAGTGCTCTGCAAGAATCATTCACCTGAGGAAGTAACATGGGAATGTGAAGGGAAGATCCAAAGCAAGTATCCCAACTTGATCTTTTGAGGTATGTAGCTTCATTTAATTTCGTGGACAAAATTTCTTAAAGTGGGGGAGAGTTGTGAGATCCTGAACCCAAAATATGATAATTAGGGAGTAATTAAGTTGATGATAGTCATAATTAGGCTTAGGACTAATGGAAAAATTGTAATCAGAAGCAAAGAGGCCAAACAAGGGGGGCACCCGCTAGTGTGCTCGAGGCGCACGACGAGCATCATTTTACGAACGCCCCAAGCATGCACGGTCACTGCAGTGCTCGAGCGAGCAGCAAGCACCATTTTGTGAGAGCCAGGTTGGGACCTGCGCTTGCTGGGTGCCACGGTGAGGCAGGGGCACAGATTGCACAGGAAGTGCGCTCGCTAGAGTGCTTGAGGAGCACGACGAGTGCCATTTTACGAAGCTGAAAAATGAAGGGCGCCTGATGCTCGCTCACTAGGCGCTCGAGTGCCGGTACTCGGGTAAGCCATGTGAGCATTTTTCCTTTGTTTTAAAAGTGGATTTTGGGGTGTGTGAGAGAGAGTCCAGAGAGCTCAAAGAGGAGAGAAAAGAGGGGAGGAAAAGAGAAGGAAAAAGAGAATGGAAGAGAGATTTTGACCGTTCCACTCTGATCCAAATAAGAATAACGGTCGATTGGGCTAATGTAAGTGTACCTTGGACCTTGTTTTCCATTTTTACTACTTTTGAACATCTCTATTTTGTTGTTCATGCTCTAAAACCTTTATCCCTTAAGATTTGTTATGAAAATGCATGAATCTCTTGATTTTTTATTTAAGCTTCATGATTATGCTCATGTATTGTAACTTTGACTTTGATTTTGTGATTTGGCCCATGTTTTATACTCGATTTACGTCTGGAAGCTTCTCATGAAACCCTAACACAAAAATTTGGGGATTTATTTCTAGAAACTTTGAATCTTGAAATTTGAATGCTATTTGGCGATTCGATAGAGTTTAACAGACGATTTGTATATGGAAATATGGAACTGTATTATTGAATTATGAAGGCCCTTTGAAATGTCCGGAAGATGGATTGTATGAACTTTGAATTGGCCTTGAGATATGATGAAATTTGATCATGAATTATGAACAAAATTCCCTAAGTTAAATTAATTGATAAGAAGTCGGACCTAGAACTGTTGTACAGTCAGATAAGGTTCTCTGGCATACCATAGAATGTTATGGTTGTAATTGAGGATAACTCTGTCCATGGAGTGATACATGGTCTACCCCTCCTCAGGACGTAATTAGAGGATAGAAATTTAAACCTTGAACCTAGACATCAAATGAAGATGGACATGAAATTTTGAACCTTTGCCTTAGATTGTGTGGAGTGAACACAATCTATCCTCGATTACTCCCTCACTCGACTCGTAGGGTCAACTAGCTTAGGTCCCTTTGAAGAATAAAGTTAGATTTTGAAGAACAATTGAAATTGGAACTGATTTATGAATTTCGGCACTTGTATATTGATTTCTTCTTTGCAAATGTTTCCATGACCTTTGTCTTGTTGCATTCCTGTTTTTATATGCTATGATATTTGCTTTATTGTATTATGTTTTACATGAAAGATTTACATTGTATGTTTTCGGTACTTTTTGGGTTTCAGCCCACTCTGTTATTCTCTCCCTTCAGATGAAATGGTAGGATTGGTTCTTGATGAGCAAGAATAGGCAAAGCTTAGCAGGGAAGATTTTGGAGCCTTAAAGTCATCTTGAAGATTTTTAGAAAGCTTCGTAGTTTTGCATGTAATTGCCTGATTTTGTGGATGGATATTGTATATAACATTTCAAAATTTATTATGTATTTTGTTGGAGCAATGAATTACGCTTCCGTAGGTTTAAATAGCTGCCTCTGCTTTATTCTTTTTGGATATGTATAAGTCCTAGACGGCATTTCTTGTATGAATTTTTGTATAGCGGATATGGTTGATTTATTGGATCCATTGTGATGAACCGGGCTATTCTCCTTAAATAATCTCCGTCAATGGTAACATTAACTTATGCCCATAATTTATCATTATGGATTCTGCAGAAATTTCGGTAGAGTTTCCTCTACAATTTGACGAAAAATCAAAAATACTACCTATTTAAAATAACTTGTAAAGCACATAACTATCTGATTATGATATTTTGGCTTGCAACACAATACACAAGACCACATCGCTATACCATTCATGGCTCCAACACAGTATTCCTAACTACCGTATTGGATCTGAAGAGATGTCATCTAGGACTAAATAAAATCTAAAACATCAATATAAATGCGGAAGCATAGCTAAATCTAGAAACCTGTGGAAGTATAATAATAAACATAAAATAATAACAAATCACATTAATCCAACTAGACTGTTTACATTCTATTACAACAACGTATTCAAAATTTCAAGTTTTGACATCCAGCTAATCTCCTCAAGCAAGTCCCTTTCCTTGCTCTAACTAATCAAACACAGGCTTAAAGTTCTCATCTGGAAGGAGAAACAGCAAGAGTGAGTGTACAGCTTAGCAAATATAATCATACATCACTAACTATAGCAAATAACAGAGAAAACAGTACCAGGCAGGGGAAACATATAACTTGAATAAAAGGAAGCATGCGAGGAGAGGGGACATCTGGGATCATCTGGTTCCCATGTTTATTCTGGTTACGTTTATTCATTTTTATTACTTTTATTAATCTTTACGGATTCGGGATAGTAGGTCGTACTAACCAACAATGTAAGAGAACGAGGAAAGAAATGTGTCTGCCACACATTCTAAAGCCGGCTACATTTTAGGTCTGCAGCACTCAACCATCGGCTACATTTTAGGTCTATAATACTCAACCATCGGCTACATTTTAGGCCTGCAGAACTCGGCCATCTCAACTCGCCCCATATCCCCCGAGGACCAGGGCAATCCTCGTTATTCCACAGTAGTATCCTAAAGCGTACCACGAACATCACCCGCTTCCATGAGCGGCTAGAATACGTAGCCAAGTGTTCCTTGGGTTTACACCGTGATGGACATGGCAAACCAGAGAAACTAGCCCTATGAACCATGGTCCTACTTTCAAGATTAATCCTTCCTTGAGGGAAGATCCACCACAAGTACATAACATTTTTCAATTGGGAAATGACATTCTCATCCTTATCTCCATCCGGGAGATCAAATCCATCACATATTGTATTTTGGTGGATTCCCCTTCATTTACTTGCTTGGTTCTCATCTTTCTATGAAACTTAATCCCTTTTAGCAATTCAATCCAAGTTCACAAGAGAGTTTTGAATTTTTTACCACTGATGGTCAAATATCATCTAGAATCCTCCAGGACGCATTCCCTTACTTCCGATGTACAAATACACATTTTTGGCACTTATAATTTAACATAAACATTTAATCATATGTTTCATCACAATTAAATAGAGGTAAAGTATGTAAATTTACACTTTATTTTCGGATGAACCTTGTCAAGCCACTTTTAGAGGGTTCGGACGCCGTGAATGGGTCAAATCTTGCGAGATCGATCGTCCGATCGATATATATACACATTTGGGACATCGTGATTCACATTTTGGGATCAATTCAACATAATACGAAGGTGGAAGCAAGAAAATTCCCCATTTAATTTCGGATGAATGGTAACAGTGCATATTTAGAGGGCTCGGACGTCACGAACGGGTCAAAACGTGCAAAACCGATCGTATGGCCGATATATATACATAATTGACAAGTGGTGATTCATATTTTGAGGTGGATTCAATATAATACAAAGGTGGAAGCATGTAATTTTCCTATTTCATCTTGGATGAATAGTAACCGTGGCATTTTAGAGGGCCGGGACGCCGTGAAAGGGTCAAAATGTGCGAGATCGATCACGCGGCCGACTTATATACACATTTGGAATGTGGGGATTCACATTTTGGTGTCAATTTATTGAAATAAGGTGCGGAAATGGAAAACCTCCAATTCCCATAGGTTAGGGTTTGACAGTACTCCACCGGTCGGATCGGTGAGTAAATCGGACAATAAATTACACAATCCTTGGTCTCAAGTCATGGGTATTACATTTTCCATGGTTTGGGTGGGTATCGAGATGAAAATATCCAATGATAACAAAAAAATATCGAAAGAGGAAAGTTAGTGAGTATGAGAACACTTGCCTCGGCGCGTACTACAACTTTTATAACTAACTCTTGGACGGATTCAGACTCCATGGACTCGATCTCCTCCTTCCTCTCTCTAGAATCGGTGCCCTCTCTATCTAGAAAGTTTTGGAACGTGGGAAAATGAAAATCGTAAAGTAGCACGTGGTTTTAAAACGGGTTGGCGCTCGAGCGTGCAGCGAGCGCAGCCTTACTGCTCAGGCCGGCTCGAGCATGCGGTGACCGTGCGGCAAGCACAGACAAATGTGGAGTTTGTTCTCTCCGTTGGCTCGAGCCCACGGAGGGCGCGGGTAAGGACCATAGCAAGCCTACAGCAAGCCCACTTCGTATTTTTGCCATTCGGGACCCGTTTTGACCATTCTAATTCAATCTTTCACATCCTTGGACCTTATTTTTTATTATATAACCTTAATAAGTCATGATTATCATAATTTAAAACCCAAAATCTTATTTATGAATTAATATTTCACAGCTTATAATTTTCGTTCCCAATTTACCAATTCCGGCTCTTTAAGCTTTTCAATCCGATTCCTCCCGTACCTTTTGACCACAATTCATCTATACTAACTTAATTACCTTCTAATTATTATGTTCTTAACCTGAAACCTCACAACTCTCCCCCACTTATAAAAATTTCGTTCTCGAAGTTTGACGAACCTCTGAATTTATAATTGGGAAAAAAATCCTTTCTGAATTCCTTCTTCACGATCCAACGTCACATGCATGATCAAACGGCTTATCCTAGGGGGCCCTTATCTAAATATGAATTCCTAGTCTTCAAAACAGCTTCATCCAAATACTTACTGATTTCCTCGACTATCGATACAAGGGAGACTTCATTACAATCACTAGAATTCCCGAAGCGGCCTAAAAATAATGCTAGCCATTCCTCTAGCCTAATTCGATACTTCAAGCGAACCAATGAACTTCCACTCCAATTCTTTCCCATCCTTGAAAAGGATTCGATCACAGGGAATTTCAACCTTATTCTAAAATTTCAGGGCCATGGGCCCACAACGCTTTCATTGTGCTACTCTATTTAATTATCTAGCTACGAATCATTCCATTGAGATTTCACTACCATATCAAATTTAGCTTGACGTCGCAAAGATTCTCTAATCAAGTTTTTCTAAGGTTTTGATACAAATCTTAAATCACAATCAAATTTTAAAATCAGAATAATTTACATTCTCACTATTTCATTAGTAAGTTAACAAACCAATATATTTTTCAAAATACATAGCCCATATCACACACCCAGAATATACGGCAACCCTGATTAAAACAATCCTAGGATAGTTATACCACGAAAATGAATCTCACAATCATCCAACTACAACCACATTCAAAACTACAATCATAACGATCACCTAAAGATTCAACATAGCTTTCGATCGTCCTCCCCGTATCCTCAGAATCCGATTACTGAGCAACCTCAAAATCCCGTTGGCATACCAATGATCCAACTAATCGAATCCGAACACATCTTCTATGATTAAGATATGTGGGTCGCTCTAATTGCCCTGAAATAAAACAATAAGGACTTCATATTTCATAAATTCACAACTCCAATATATTGGATACAATTCTGTCTCCAAATTTAAGAATATGACATCCTATCACCCAAGTATTGGACCTACTCGTGATTTACCTTTCACGTCTCCTACGAGACTTTGAGGACATACTATGTCTAAAGACTCACTGCATCAATTGTCAGCATTGATGTCCGCTTTTCTTAAGAGGCACGGAGGTTCACCTTCCCAATCTTTAAACAGATAAATCCACATGTAATCTTATATGATCATCTTTCCCTTAGTGATACAACTATTCTTGCTCTTAAAATCTTAGATAACGGCTATCTTCAAAGACAATACCCATAAGTTCTCAAAACAGAGACTTCAATTGTAAATTCCAACCTACACGTGGAGTAACTCTAATTATGAACTTCTCCCCCACTTAATCAGAGGGTAGCCACCAATCATGGTGCGAGAGTAACATAATCCTATCTTTTCTCAAAAGCATTACATTCTACGATAATTTACTAAACCCACCAGAGGTCAGTCTAAATGACATGTATGTCAATTAACCCTTTTTAGTCCCTGAAAACTACTTTTTCATCTTTCGTTCTAACAATTACAAATCTCTTCTAAGTCAAACATCTCACTAACACTGTAATCCTCGAGGAATACTTGTCAGGTCACTTAATAATTTCGGTTAGACCCAAGATGACCATACGCTTCCATGACACTAATTGGTCTTCCCAATTAGCCATCACTCAAAGTCGTATGGATTTTAAAATCATGCTACCAAAGAACCACATGCTTAATAAGGCATTTTCTTAGACTAAACTCGCATTCCCTTCTCAATGGGGCATACGGATTAACAGTCGTTCACAATTTATGATATAATCCTCAAACAAATTGCATACACCCTATGTCCTTTTGAATTCATAATGAAGTCATCTCAACACGGGCCCGAATATGTCCAAAGATCCATCCCATAAAATTTCATGAGATACCCGTGAACCTACAAAATCCAAATGGTGTTTCTGGACTTCGAAGTAGCCATATCCTTATCCTGAATACTGCCGGGTCTATAACCCCCACTAATCTACAATTAACACGCTATGGAACCAAATCGATCTTAGCAATCATCAAGCCTTTATAACAGCCCACACAATTCACCTATCCATTCACAAAGTCCGCTTATCAAATCATTAATCTCCTAGGCAACCACATTTTTGAAATTCATGAACAACCTTGTCGGCTCGTCTTATTTACCTCAAAGGTTCTGGAGTATTCCACTATGATGCAAAACCAATACCTCCTCGGCTTTACATGGAATCCTCAACGATCGGCGTCGATTTCAATACAACCTTGAATTACCGACGAAAGATAGATCAACTTACTCTTTCTTCTGATAACATCCTCAAATATTCACCTAGCCGAAACCCCTCAGTGACCACAAAATGACCTTCAGGCGTGGTCACATATATGAATTGGACTTAGCGCAAATTGTCATTAACTGATTTGCAGGAAAGACAACACTAATCTACTGATACCTCGATCAATTTCAGACTTATGCTTCAAATCCCACAACCCGATTGTAGGATGCTATCTTTTTACCAGTTTAACCCAGGCTAGCATAGCAGTTCGACCACAAAACTACTACTAAGATTAGATTAAAACTTGATACCTTAGCTAGCTTAAGCTCATGCCCAAAATCATACAATTCAATTGCAAGACATAATATGCTTACCAATCCAATTCAAATCGACTCGATAACTTACTGACCAAATCATCCATAATGTCACATCAAGATTGGCACCAAAAAATAGTTCAGATTAACCTAGCCAATCGTATCTATGAACCCAAGAAAATGTCATAACCCTAGATACCGCTTGTATTAAGCTTAGATCCTTAAATAAGCAAAAAAACTTAGTAATCACAGAATTATATGTTCGGGATCCCAAATGATACAGGTCCTGTGACATCAAAATTGAGAAATCTTGTCTTCCATCACGGCGATCAACACATTTTCCTTATGCGCCATCACCACCAAAACTCCGATCCAAGGCACTGGATTCCTTCACTATCAGGCCAGAGGATACAAGCTATCCCGAATCTAGTGATCAAGCTATCTATGACTTAGATCATAGTCCCAAAATCTCTTCGGGAAGACATTTATCAAAGATTCATCTATGTACATCCACCTTAATATATCTTCTATCGTCCCGAATACTGGGTCACCATTGTCACTATTGCAATGCCTAGGTCTTCAAGTTACACATAACTCAAAAACACAACGCAACATGGGCTCGGAATCCCCAAAATGACACCAGGGTATAATATTGAACTCAAGAGCCTTACCTCTTATCACAACAGGCGACACTTAACACCTTAAGTTAATACCTTAGAATCTCGATTCAGACACTGGACCTCTTCACCGTTCGTCCCTAGATAAGGACATTCCTCAATCTTGCAATCAAATTAATTACAGTTGGAATCATACTTCTTAACTTGTTGGGAAGAATAGCTCATCGATTAAAGAACACCCATGCAGATATCCTATAATACTTGACAAAAAACTAAAAATACAACCTATTTAAAATGACGTATACAAGCACACAACTATTCGATTATGATATTTTGGCCTAAAACACAATACAGAGGACCACATCGCCATACCATCTATGGCTCCAAAACAATATTCCTAACTACTATATTGGATCTGAAGAGATGCCATCTAGGACTAAATAAAGTCAAAAATATCAATATAAATACGGAAGCATAGCTAAATCTAGAAACCTGCAAAGCATAACAACAACCATAAAATAATAACAAATCACATTAATCCAACTAGACTGTTTACATTCTATTACAACAACGTATCCAAAACTTCAAGTCTTCGACATCTAACTAATCTCCTCAAGAAAGTCCCTTTCCTTGCTTTAACTAATCAGGCGCCAGCTTAAAGTTCTCATCTGGAAGGAGAAATAGCAAGAGTGAGCGTACAGTTTAGCAAATGTAATCATACATCATTAACTATAGCAAATAACTAGAAAAATAGTACTGGGTAGGGGAAACATATAACTTGAATAAAAGGAAGCATGCGAGGAGAGGGAACATCTGGGATCATCTGGTTCCCATGTTTGTTCTGGTTACGTTTATTTATTTTTATAACTTTCATTAATCTTTCCGTACTCGGGATAGTAGGTCGTACTAACCAACGATGTGAGAGAACGAGGAAAGAAATATGTCTGCCACACATTCTAAAGCCGGCTACATTTTAGGCTTGCAGCACTAGACCATTGGCTACATTTTAGGTCTACAGCACTCGACTATCGGCTACATTTTAGGCCTGCAGCACTCAGCCATCTCAACTCGCCCCATATCCCCCGGGGACCAGGGCAATCCTCGTTCTTTCAGAGTAGTATCCTAGAGCATACCACGAACATCACAGGCTTCCACGAACGGCAAGAATATGTGGCCAAGTATTCATTGGGTTCAAACCGTGATGGACATAGCAAAGCAGAGAATACTACCTCTATGAACCATGGTCCTAATTTCAGGATTAATCCTTCATTGAGGGAAGATCCACCACAAGTACATCACATTTTCCAATTGGAAAATCACATTCCCATCATTATCTCCATCCGGGAGATCAAATCCATCACATATTGTATGTTGGTGGATTCCCCTTCATTTACTTGCTTGGTTCTCATCTTTCTGTGGGACATAATCCCTTTTAGCAATTCAATGCAAGTTCACAAGAGAGTTTGAAATTTCTTACCTCTGATGGTCAAATATCATCTAGAAGCCTCCGGGATGTATTCCCTTACTTCCAGTGTACAAATACACATTTTTGACGCTTACAATTTAACATGAACATTTAATCATACGTTTCATCACAATTAAATAAAGGTAGAGCATACAAATTTACACTTTATTTTCAGATGAACTGTGTCAGGCCACTTTTAGAGGGCTCAGACGCCGCGAACGGGCCGAATCTTGCAAGATCGATCGTCTGGTTGATATATATACACATTTGGGACGTGGTGATTCACATTTTGGGGTCAATTCAACATAATACGAAGGTAGAAGCAAGCGAATTCCCCATTTAATTTCGAATGAACAGTAACAGTGCATATTTAGAGGGCTCGAACGCCACGAACGAGTCAAAACGTGCGAAATCGATCGTATGGCATATATATACATAATTGGCACGTAGTGATTCATATTTCAAGGTCGATTCAACATAATACGAAGGTGGAAGCATGCAATTTTCCTATTTCGTCTCGGATGAACAGTAATAGTGGATTTTACATGGCCTAAACGCCGCAAACGGGTCGAAACGGGTCGAAACGTGCGAGATCAATAACACGGCCGACATACATACACATTTGGAACGAGGGGATTCACATTTTGGGGTCAATTTAACAAAATAAGGTGCAAAAATGGAAAACCCCCAATTCCCATAGGTCAGGTTTTGGTGGTACTCCATCGGCCGGATCGGTGAGGAAATTGGATAATAAATTATACAATTCTTGGTCCCAAGTCACGGGTATTACATTTTCTATGGTTTGGGTGGGTATTGAGATGAAAATACCTGATGATAACTGAAAAATATCAAAAGAGGAAAGTTAGTGAGTATGAGAACACTTGCCTCGGTGTGTACTACCACTTTTATAACTAGCTCTCGGATGAATTCGGACTCCACGGGCTCGATCTCCGCCTTCCTCTCTCTAGAATTGATGCCCTCTCTCTCTAGAAAGTTTTGGAATGTGGGAAAATAAAAATCGTAAAGCAGCATGCGGCTTTAAAATGGGAAAATAAAATGCGCTTGAGCCCATGGAGGGTGCGGGTCAGGCCCACAATAAGCCTGCAGCAAGCCCACTTCGCGTTTTTGCCAGTTTAGACCCGTTTTAACCATTCTAATCCGATCTTTCACTCCCTTGGACTTTACTTTTGATTATATAACCGTAATAAGTAATAATTATCATAATTTAAAACCCAATATCTTATTTACGAATTAATATTTCACGGCTTACAATTTCCGTTCCTGATTTATCAATTCCTGCTCTTTGAGCTTTTTAATCCGATTCCTCCCGTACCTTTTGACCACAATTCAGCTATACTAACTTAATTACTTTCTAATTATTATGTTCTTAACACAGAACCTAACATCTATGAATGAAATCAAGGGGTCTGAGGATTCTATGTGTGAATTGTGAATATGTGTAGAAGTCTATATTTGTATCTTGACTTGATATGAACTGGTTTCATGTATTGATTTGGTCCAGTTTTGGAAAAAACTCTGTCCATTTCTTCTTAGAACTTTATGTGATTATTCTTAGGCCTTATTTTGTATGGTTATTGATGGAAGGTATAAAAAAAATCAATTCTGTCACATAGCCTCTCTAGCAGATACGCTAGCTTGAGCCCTGGTGTTCACCATTTTATGGGATGATGTTGGTTTGAAGGATGCAATTGATCGGCTTTTAGTCACTGTTCCCACAGACAGCACTAATGATGCATCCTGCATCCAAACTTCAAACAGGTTTGGGTCAAACTGTCCGTTGGATTTTGGTTTTCGTCAACCGAGCTTAGGATCCTTCACACCACAACTTAAAACATGAGGTCAGGTGACGATAGGATTTGGTCCTACCGAAAATACTCCGACACTTAAGTAATAAAGAGCCTTCTGAGGACAAGAAGATGAAATGTAATAATGAAAAGGTTAATGCTTGGAGTGTGTTGGGAACGATGGTGGGAGGCGCACTCATGGAGAAAGTGGCTTGGGTTGAGGACACTTGCAAAAGGTAGTTTTCCCTCAGTACTCAGTTCGCAGGGAACCAATAGCAAAGAGAATAGGGAGAGTGCATTAGAAAGCTTGAGGGCATGGAGAGCTTTCATTTGCTTGAGGATGCTAGAAGGTGTTTAGCAAGCAAGAGAGAGCATGCCTGTGGAGTGATTCTCCATGGCCTTTTATAGCTATAGGCCTCCGTTGCCTTCTTTGTGTGGCAAGGCGAGATGCCTGCCTACTGTGGGGATTGTTGCCTTTCCTGTGTTGATATCGACGCCATTCTCAGTTGCAACAGTCAAGAAGGTGGATCCCTTTCCTTCTATGCATGGCAACCGTTATGGTTCCCCATGTGGATCACACACCGATTCGTGAGACTTCCTCCTGGGATGCATTTCGATTCCGAAAAGTTGTCGTTATATTGGAGATTGCCTTTCTTGGAGATGCGGAGAGTTAGGGTAGATCATCGTTGAGGCCTGGAAAGGGGCGTGTGGGCCAATTTAGATATGGGCCATGCTTATCCTGAGCCATGGCCAGCCTACTTGCTGCTTCTCATGTCAACAACAGCGTTGGCCATCCCAGGTACAAATGGGCCGTGGTTAGTTTTCGGCTATTTTTTTCTTTGTGGGCCAGCCTACTACTGCCGTCCCCATAAAAAGTTACTAAGCTTTCAGACAATAATTTGACAATTTCAAAATTATGTAGCTCCGTCCAAACTATAGCATGCCATTACTATTATTTCTTTTTGAGATTTTATAATTCCTCTCCAATCTTACAAATAACAAAAAATGTAGTTATTGATAAGGTTTTACCTCAATATAACCACGAAGAACCACATAATATTTAAAGAATATCA